>JAHHFK020003456.1:395000-405191 GCA_024533555.2 Aedes koreicus
ATATATATATATATATATATATATATATATATATATATATATATATATATATATATATATATATATATATATATATATATATATATATATATATATATATATATATATATATATATATATATATATATATATATATATATATATATATATATATATATATATATATATATATATATATATATATATATATATATATATATATATATATATATATATATATATATATATATATATATATATATATATATATATATATATATATATATATATATATATATATATATATATATATATATATATATATATATATATATATATATATATATATATATATATATATATATATATATATATATATATATATATATATATATATATATATATATATATATATATATATATATATATATATATATATATATATATATATATATATATATATATATATATATATATATATATATATATATATATATATATATATATATATATATATATATATATATATATATATATATATATATATATATATATATATATATATATGTAAAAAGTGTAAAGTGTAAAACGATTTGAAATGGAACTTGAAACAAAGCATTGTTGTAAACCTTTTCGTGAAATCGGGAGACGGTGTTCGCCTAAACTTTGAAATTTAACTGACAAGTTAATTGAAAAACTTTTATCCATCATGTCGGTTATATTCGTATCGTCGTAATCCTGTCGAAAGAGTGGAGCAACCAGAAAACGGTGGACATGACGCAGCACCAACCACATCACGAAACGATTTGAAGGAAATACCATCGGCAGCTTCAATTACCTCGGCATCTTCTCAGGACAGTGACCTACTGGATTATTCCAGGATACACAACATTGAGTTATTCAATAATAGAATTGCAGGAATAAATGTGTCTCCGATATCCATTAGAGAATTTAAAAACGATAAATACCGTCGGCAAAAATTTGCCGAAATTGTAGCAGGTATTAGAAAATATATATTCAGCTTACCACCACAAGAAGAAGTCGAAGAGTTAGCTACATTGAAAACAAAGGTTGTGGAATATGATGAAATTATTTCCAAATTGAAAGAAAAATTCATAGAACCAGATTGTTCGAGAATAGATAAAATACGTATATTAACAGTTTTGCCTAATTCGTGGACGATTCAGCAGATAACGAGCAAATTTGAAACAAACAAATACCTTGCATTACAAGCAAAAGAATTGGCAGCCGAAAATGGAGTATTGGCTACCCCCAACGACAGATCGGGGAATCGTTTGAATCCGGATATAAAGAATCAAGTGATACATTTTTTTGACGAGGACGACATCAGCAGAGCCATGCCGGGACAAAGAGATTATGTCTCTGTAAACACTAATGGTAAGCGTCAACAAATTCAAAAACGGTTATTACTTTCATCACTTAGAGAAACTTTCACTCGATTTAAAGAAGTCAGTGAACATAAAATTGGATTTAGTACTTTTGCAGCATTACGACCAAAACATTGTAAATTGCTAAATGCTTCAGGTTCTCACAACGTTTGTGTTTGCGCAATTCACGAAAATATTGATTTAATGCTTCACAGTTTAAAAAAATATTCATTCAACACTGATTGTAATCAACATTTTGAGAAGTTATTGTGTAATTCATCATCAAGATCAAAATATTGTTACCTCCGTGAATGCGAAAACTGTCCCACGCTGTCAGAATTTGAGATAAGATTTTTAAAAGAACTTGAGAAACATAACTTGTCTGAGATATCGTTCGAACAATGGATTACAACTGATAGATGTAATTTAGAAACGCTATTAAAACCTGTCGATGAATTTGTTGAATATTTTAGCGAGAAATTAGAAAAACTATTAACTCATGATTATCGAAAAACAAAGCAATCTAAATTTTTAAAAGATTCAAAGTCTTCATCAAAAGGAAAAGTAGTTATTATTTGCGATTTTGCAGAGAATTATTCATTTGTACTTCAGGATGCTGTTCAAAGTCATCATTGGAACAATGATCAGGCTACAATTCATCCGTTTGTTATTTATTATATGGAGTCAGGAATGCTTAAAAATCTAAGTTTTGTTGTAATATGATACAATTGCGGTACAAGTATTTATTTCTAAATTACAAACGTATTTAAATCAACTAATGAATATAAAAAAGGCCATTTTTATGTCTGATGGGGCTGCTTCCCAATACAAAAATAGAAAAAATTTTGCAAGCCTCTGCAAGTTTAAAGAGAAATACAACATTGATAACAAAATCGCTGCGAAAATATTTTCAACTGACGAAATACTGAGTTTTCATAATATTTATAGAAATGTTAGGAAATAGTGTTTGTAAAAATGTAAATACAATTTTTTTTAAAAAATAGTAGAAAAAATAAATAAATCATGCATGAACAAAAAAAAAACTCAAAATTTTTATTTGGTAATTAAGATTCGTTAATTTCGTTGATTAAGAAGATGTTCAATCTTCTTGGTGTCAAAAGAATAGTTGTTGAAAATTTTATGTACAATTTGAAAAGAATACTTTTGAAGATGGACAATCACGACTAACTTTTGAAAAAGGGATATTTTCATGGAAAAAGCCATTTTTTCGACATTACTTTCAAATTTTCTCGAAAACGGGTACATATAGAATGTTGCTCACCAAGATCATTTTTGTTTAAAATCACTAGAAGAATCGTATTATATTATTAAAATATGGTTATTTATGCAAAAACAACAAATTGGAAAAAACTTGAATTTTTCTTACTTCTAAGAACTTTTTTATCATAAGTTGCTCCATCGTAGAACAACTTTTATTCTTCTTCTTATAACTCAAAGCCTTTTTGAATTTTTTTTTATAAAAATCGTACGTTGGACAGATTTGCTAATTGATTTTTAAGTTTAATTTTTGATTTTTTTGAAGAAATTTTTTTTTTACAGTGTACATATTTTTTTCATAAAGTCAAATTAATTAACTACAACTTCTTCTCAGACGCAATTTTATTACAACCAACGGTTTTCGAGTTATGATTTTTTGAAAAATACGCATGACAAAACACATACGCCCTTTTGAAAAAAATGTCTTGAGTCAAAAAATTCCCTTAACCCGCGGAAAATCCATCATCACCAATTCCGAAGACATGTGCAAAGTTTCATCCAAATCGGAGAGGGTCGTGCAAGATTTGGCTTTTTCCGGCTGATTTCATCTGGATTTCATCGCTCCTCTCTACTTTTTAAGTCGATACTGGCCAAAGTTTGAAATTGGTAATTTTTCGGAAATTTTTGCAGATTTTTTTCCAATAAATGCATGATCAACTTGATATTTTTTTTTTTTTTTGACAGAACTGAGCCACTTACTATGTTCTATGATTTGTTCTTTGACAGCAAACATCTATCTCTTTTAGTTTTCGTGCAATTTCATTATTAGCACACGCATCTTTGGTCTTCAATTGGCATCTTATAAAACCACCCATTTCACCCCCCTATGCTAAATTTTTCGGCGCGTGTATAGCGGGTTTTTTTGTTGGGGGGGGGGCCCGGAAAGTGTTTTTAAAAAAACCTTCATAGTATTCTTTTTATGATGTATGATATGTACTACCACCCATTGTAGCACGGAAACTAAGTCCGACAGCAATGGGCTCTCCTCTCTGTTAGACTTGATCAAGCTTTAATAACCACTGATTATCCTAATCATGCCATTGTATGAAGGGCCAAAAAGGAGTTGGGTGGATCGATATGCAACATCACTTATACGTATCCACAGGGATATAAAGAATCTCCTTCCAACAACAAGATTGAACAATTGGTCATAAGAGCGAGCTATCTAAAATGAGGATGCCCCAATGGGTGGGGAGAAGAGCCCGCCCTCTATTCACAAACTGTTATCAATGGGGAGTTGGCATTCCCACTCTCCCCATCCAGAGTGCTTCAATCGGGTGCCCTGATGGTCCCTCCCATTCCCATGAAATATTTATATGATAGTGTATATATTTATGTAAATGAAAAATACTACAAGCATTCGTATCTATAATATATGATCTTCATTCGGTTGATCCTGAAATGCAAGAAATGTTGTAAAATGTTAAAGTGTAGAGTTCTGTAGTTCCGCGCTTAAGCACGTTTTCGTTCGTTTTCAGCGATAGCAGCAATTCACCAAAATCTTGATTTGAGGTATCCTGAAAAAGTTTGTTAAATCTATTGAAATTTTACAAGACTAACATTTATTAATTCAATTTATTGTTGGATGGAAATAATACGATGTTGTAAAGAAATACTACATAATGTACATATAACAATTAAATGCCGCTATTTGCCTCTTCCGCTGCGATCTTAGATGATTGAAACTCTAAAATAGCGAAAATTCCAACGTGATATAATGAAATAAAGTTGATCACCTGGCAGCCTAGCAAAATAGCAAAGAAAATTTAAGCAAACAATAATGCGAGATAAATTTCATATGAGTATGATTACTGCCCAAAAACGGAAACTCAATAAATCCAAAACGAAAATTTTTTTTTTAAATAAACGACAGGAAATTCTTCGATAACTCTTTTTTCCTACTGGGCCCATAAATGATTCTTTTTGTCTGTAAAATAGAAAATGTAGGATCATAAACAATGTTAGTTTTTGAATTAATTATTTTGGACGAAGAATTTTTTTTTTGTAGAATTTGTCGTACATAATCCTCTCTCTAAAAAATATAAAAACCATCCCATCTTTTCAAATACATAACGTGAGTTAGATGGGCCAAAACTTACAACGATGCAAATGCGAAGCTGAAAATAGCATAACAAATATTGTGAAGGGATGTTATAAAATAAAATGATAATAACAATCATATTTGTAATGTCTGCATGTCTGCTGATCCTGCTGCAATTGTAAACGGACTTGCATTATCATAGCCACGGGGGAAGAAAACAATTCAAAATTATCATACAATACTTGGGAATGCCATGGATGATCTGAAATTATATACGGTATAAAGAATACTTCCATTTTTCGTGGTAGGGTAAGATTTCAGCATGCTACTTTACCGGGGTCACGCTGCCTACATCGCTTTGGTGCGGCTGCCACCTAATGTATAGTTGACGCGATACAGCGTTTCTTACTCAACCGCTGGATGCCAGGACAGACGCTGTTTGAGCCGCACCTCCTTGGTGGACAGACGCTCAGCACGCACCTCCTCAATCTAGCTGAAGTCAGAAGGACAACAGTGCCCAGGCTGCACTACCAGCTAAGTACGCAACCCTTAGCTGGCGGTCTTTGTCATCTCCTGACCCGTGGAAGCATGAGGTAGGAACTTGTGAGGACCATAGCTATGTTGCGGGGACGCACGCACGCTCCATCCCAGTTGTCTACTCACCATTTTGCAGCCCTTCAACCGAATCAAGCCTCTGGAATGCCCCCCATTAGAGGTTCCAACCCGGGATATCCTGGGACAAAAAAATCCCGGGATCTTGAAAATTCGGGATTTTCCGAATCCCGGGATAAGACTTTTCACCGTCCCGATAATCCCGGGATTCCCGGGTCACACATTTTTCACATATTTATACAACCTAAAGAACCGTAACGGTCGCACTTTGATCTGGCTTTGGTGAATGATACGACGCTTGAAAGATGCAAGATGTCAGGTGCTATAGAGCCTTTATCAACAATCGATGGCGACCACCCTCCTTTTGCAGTCGAAATATTCCAAGGGAATAGAGTTCGTTAACTTTTACAATGTAGCGAGCTACGATTTTCAAAAAGCAGATTTCATAAAAATGCTAGAGACACTTAATCGCATAGATTGGGCGCAGATGATGCCCACTGGTGATGTTGACTATGCAGTTGAATGCTTTACTAGCATAATGCAAAGTGTTATTGCTAAGCATGTAGTCAGAATGCCGATTATTTAATTGCTTTTGTACAAACCCTTCACTCTACGCAAGATAGTTTAAGGAGAAATTTTTGGAAGTTTGTTAACACCAAACGAAAGGATCCCGGACTACCAGAAAATGATTATGCCAGTTCTGCATTGGATAAGTGCAATCTTTTTGCAAATCATTTAAAAAATGCTTTCAACAGATTTTCGACATCACCATCTCAAATAGAAAAGGCTTGTGAAACACGCCGCGTGATGTCTGCCCTCTGAAAAATATTCACACACCAAATCGGCCATCGACAAACTAAAATATTCCAAATCGCTTAGTCATGCCGGTATTCCTTCGTGTATATTGTCACTGCCAGAGTGCAAGTTTCCTTATGGCTGGAAAATTTCCATTATGTTTCCAGTGCATAAAAAAGCGATAAGCAGAACAGAGAATTATCGAGAAATAATTTCATTCTGTGCCTGCTTGAAGATCTTTGAGATCATAATTAACGAAATGCAGTTTGCTTCTTTTCAATATTACTTATCCTCGGATCAACACGGTTTCTACCTGAAAAGATGTGCTTCAATGAACCTTACTTCTTTCTGCTTGCGGACGTTAGATCTCGGCGCACAAGTAGACGCTGTACATACCAACCTGAAAGCTGCATTTGATCAGGTTGATCATGGGATCTTGCTTGAACGTCTAGAAAGATTCGGTGTTTCTAGGGACTTGATCTGCTGGTCCAGATCTTATCTTACGGACCGGAAGTTTATGGTAAATATTGGACGTGAATCTTCTGAACCATTCACCAACCTATGAGTCGTACCACAAGAAGCAACTTAGGGCCTCTGTTGTTTTCCATATTCGTTAATGAGTTGTCGGAGGCACTGCTTCCTGGATACCGTTTATTTTATGCCGATGATGTCAAAATCTACATGATGGTTAAACGTATAGAGGACTACCTTGAATAACAAGAGTTAAATTGTCGTTTTACTGAGTGGTGTCCCGAAACATGCTTACTATGAGTATCAACAAATGCCACATCATTTCGTTCCACAGAAAATTAAGACCGATATTACACGATAATATTGCTGATCAACCTTTTGAATATGTCCAGAGAAAACGGGACTTATCTCTGACCCAGCGCTGACCTACCGATAGTCTGCAGAGCAAACCGACATCTTGGATTTATTTTTAAAATAGCAAACGAATTCCGTGACGCTCGTTTCCTTCGGTACCTTTAATGCGCTCTGGTGCGGTCGATCTTACAATCCAATGCTATGGTTTGGTGCTCGTACCAGTCATGTTGGATTGATAGGATCGAAACAATTCAAAGAAAAATTATAAACTACGCCCTCTGTTATCTGCCAAGGAAATACCCTCTCAATCTATCACCATACGAAGATCGATGTAGGCTACTGGGCATAAAGACTTTGAAGAAACGAAGAAATTCCGTGCAAGCTGTATTTGTTGCTAAAGCCCTTTCGGGATATACAGATTCGTCGGCAATCCTCGCACAGCTAAAAATCGAACAGCTCGCACAGCTAAACAGCGAAATTTTCTGCATCTGGAGTCTCGTCATGCTATGTATGGTCAGCATGATCCAATACGTTTCATGTCAGCTAGCTTCAACCAGTCGTTCATGCTGTTCGATTTCAACGCTTCTGCTACTACATCTACATCCCTTGCATCTTCATGGGGAGAATGAATTCTTGGTTTTACTTACTGCTCACGCAAATGATATATGTTTAATTTTAATCGATGTTCATACTATATATTCTGTTTCTTGCTCCGGCACATGAAGAACAAACACGACATGGATTCCAAACCCCCACAAATCCTAGTAAGTCTGCTGCGAAAGTTAGAATCATCCACACCGAATGTCCCAGTGAAACAAGTATCGATGCTCAAGTTCGTTAAACGTCAGTCACTGGCGGAATTTGAAGCTCGGCTTGACAGCAGAGGACGGATTTTCGATCAATGCAATCACCAACAGCAAGTTCTTCAGACAATCGATCGCAAATCGTGGATATTCTCTGCCAACGTCGAATACATCCGTCATGGAGCTGGTCGCCGAGTACTATGGATACGCTCAGCAGCAAACGCGGGATGAAATAGTGAAGCGTATCGATAACGGTGAACTGGTTAGTCTCACTTTGGACGAGTGGACAAGTCCAAGCAACAAGCGCTACTTTTACGTGAATGCCCATTTCGCTGACGGATCATTCTACAACCTGGGTCTCGGCAAAACTCGTGGATCACTACCTGCTGGTTTTGGAAATGGTCAAGGATATGGTCCGGAAATTCGGTATTAAGGATGAAAACATTGTAGCATCAACGACTGGCGGAGCTCGAGTGATGACGAAGTTTGGAAGATTGTCGGATTACCTTCATCAGCAGTGTTACAACCATGCGATTCACTACGATGATGAAGTTGGTTCTTCGGGTAAATATATTGGAATGTTCTTGTTCATATTAAAGAAAAACAGCAAATTTATTTCAATTATAGACTTGTTCACCACGCGATTTGGAAAGTCTCTGAAACGTATTCGAAGAGCCGTGAAAATTTTACGAAAAATCGCCTGTTACTCACGCACTGCTTCAAGAAAAAAATCACGAAAATGTTACAAAAACCACTTCAACTGTGTGTGGACGTCAAAACTCGTTGGAACTCGACTGGAACGATGCTGGAGCACTTTATTCGCGGTTTTGATTGCATCAAAGAGACACTTTCCGAAATAGAAGCCCTTCAGGTCTTATGTTGGACAGTGATTTCGAGGTTGCAAAAAACCTTCAGGAAGCCCTTCAGCCAATCAGACTCGCTTCTCGATGCATTGGGAAGACGAGAAGCTACATTGCTGTCTGCGGAAGGCAGAAGTGAGTTTCTTGTATTCGAAGCTTAAGAAAAAGTAACTCCAAAGTTGGAAACGACCTCTTCGATGCAATCACGAAAAGAATCAACGAACGGCGCCTAAAGGAAATACTAACTTCCGTTGTCAACGCCAAGTGCCAGCAGAACTGTAAAGCTCATCGAAACGCAAATGATTGAGTTCATCAAGGAACTGGGAGTTCGATCGTTGCAAGACTGCCAAAGACAGACCGATGATGATGCTGTCGAGTTGAATGCTGGATTGTTCTGTATGCATGACGAGTCAGGATCGACACCATCGAGCATGCGTGAAGAACTGGAATCGGCTATAAAGGAATATGCCAACCCGTCCCAGACTGATTTGGCAATAAAGCGGGACAGACCGCGGCATTTTGAAAGCTCAAATCATGGCAGTGATCCGAAGCTACGGTTTTTCGATTCAGTCTACCTACTTCATTGCTATACGGTGGTAACTTCATTTTAAAAAATGAACTGAACACGAAGCAAGCAAAAACGAACAGCATGAAAACAGATCGAAAGTGGTTCTATAGATGTTGATATGAAACATACTCGAAAAGAAAGAGCTTGATTTTCGTTTGATATTGATTGTGAACAGCTTAATCGTCGGTTGACAATTATCAATTGACGATGACTTTGCCGGGCCCTGCCTGCCACATGGATTACAATTCAATTTAAATTTCCGTTCCTAAAGATTGTACTTGAAAAAATGCAAGTTTATTTTTTTTTGTCTAGCTTTTTATTCCATAAGTAAAAACTAGAAAGTACTGTAAACATGTGCAAAATTTCGCCACCATCTGTCAAGTAGTTATCGAGATGGCTTCTTAGCAAGAAGAGCTTCGACAAAAAAATTATGGACGCGGTCGTGGAAAATCCAGGCCCGTCCCACAGGTGGATCCGGAAACAGTTGGGAGTCGTCAATTCGACCGTGTCCCGTAGGGTAAAATCGTCCAAGGAGACTCAGACGACCCACCGGCGAGCTGGCAGTGGAAGAAAAGCGAAGACGACAGACCCCGTGAACGCAAGGAAGGTGAGAGATTACTCCAAGATTACCAAGAAGGCCAATACTTCCATTTAACTCGTCCAGCAGATAATGAGGCGGGCTGGACTTCATGTCCTCAAGGTAAGGAAGGCGCCTAAGCGAATCAATAAACAGAATACGGTGGCCAAATCCCGCGCCAGGAAGCTGTACCGCGAGTGGTTGGTGCAGCCAAAATGCATCATAATGGACGACGAGACGTACATTAAAGCGGACGCCAAGCAGATCCCCGGCCTGGAGTTTTTCGTCAGCAAGTCCCACCTGGAGGTTCCGGAGAAGCTCTGGAAGAAGAAGGTCGGCAAATTTGTCCAGTAGTAGAAGCTGTACACAACGACCGGTACCATCAGCGGCCGAATATGTATAGAAGAATGCCTCCAGAAGCTCCTGCTGCCATTCCACCGGTCCCACGAAGATGACCCTCTGTTT
>JAHHFK020003457.1:0-241027 GCA_024533555.2 Aedes koreicus
TAGCACTTTTTGATCCCCAAAAGTACTCCTCCTCCACGCGAATCCTCACGATCAAGACGAATTATATTGAAATCATGAAAAGGAAGATTGATTTCGGAAGAGAGCCATGTTTTCACAAAGAGCGAATGCATCACAACCGGTATTGTGAGTTAAAAATTTGAATGATTCCAATTTAGGAATCAAACTTCGACAATTCCACTGTAGAACAGTGATCAAATCCCCGACCTCATTTGGAAAATTATCCATCGAAGGAGATGATTGCTGCAAGGAGGGGCCACTTAATTGTTAATTGCTTCAAAAAGTCTTCACTGTTGGAAGCATTGCCAATACAATGCTTTTAAGAGGGTCAGAAATTTCGAGGTACTTGAAGATACCTTCGACAATGTCATCAAATGAGAACAACCCACTTGAGAAGGGGGCCTCTGTTCTTAAAATAGGGACTTCAGGGGTTTTGGATGTCCCCGGGAGAGATGGAAAGTCCTGGGTGTAGTTAGTATTACGGAAACCAGGAGGAATTGTTTTTTTCCTTTTTTCCACCTATTTTTGAAATGGGCAAGCTGGTATCGGGCTTCTTTTCAGCAACTTTCCGTGGGCGGACGCGTCTTCGCTTCCTTGAAGCACCTTCCGGAAAACTGACTGATGTTCCCTCTTCAGCCAAATCAAAGTCAGACTCGTCATCTGACAGAGGAGCAAAGGGATTTGTATTGGCATTGGGTGGTGGGGAGACTTTTTTCACCATTTCGGCGAAAGATTGCCTGGAACGCTGTTTTAGCGAGCGTTCTAATTTCTCCCCGCGTTGTTTGTACGCCGGGCACGACGAGAGAGCATGAGGAGGAGTTCCTTTACAGAAAGCGCATTTTGGTGTGCTGTCTGCACAGGCGCCATCCTCATGTTTCTCTCCGCAGTTGGAGCAGCGTGCCTTATTGCCGCAATGGGAGGTCGTATGTCCCATCTGCTTGCATTTTTGGCAGATCATGACCCGAGGTACAAACAACCGCACAGGTAGTCGAAGTTTTCCCAACTCGACGTATTGAGGGAGGGCTGAGCCAGAGAAGATCACGCGAAACGAGTCTGACGGTGTGAACTTTTTTCGCCCTTATTGGTCGATACTGAGCCTAGTTGGCGCACATCCAGTATCTGAACTGGGGGAAGCAGGGGGTTCTTAAATCGACCAACCCCCGCTTCAGCAGGATCTCAGGGGTCAGACTCGTTTCGGTGACCACACCTTCAATTTCAATACCCCGAGCCGGGATATACACTCTATATTCTAGTGTAAAGAGCTGGGAGACAGCAATCTCATTAGCTTGCTTGAGGTTGGACACAACGACCCGAAGTTTATTGGGTCTGACTTTAATAATCTCGGTCACGGCCGAGAATCGTTTGGTCAGATCGTTCGAAATTTGATAGACATTCAGAGGTTTCGATTTGGGCTGAAAATAGACAACCCATGGACCAGTTGAATCATCTGGATAGGCCCGTGACCGGGCGACATTGTGAGAAACCTCATTATTTGGCGGCATGGATGAATCATCTTCCGACAAATCATCCATATCGCACCCGTGGGAGCTTATGATGCCCAACCACTTACGCAATTATCTACTAAACTAAACCTAAGCACACAACAAACTAAACCTAAGCACACTCTCTTACACACTCTCACACACTCTCACACACTCTCACACAATCACACACACTATAGAATTAAAATGTATTCAGGAGAAACAAAAACTTTTTTTTTTTTTTTTTAATCTTTATTTTACGTCGGCCTATTTCCTCACATGGTGACAATCACCGACGCCAGGAAGACGACTCCACCACCTGGACCCTACCTAACGACTCATGAATATGAACCGGGACCAACGGCTTTACTTCCCTTCCGAAGGAAGACGTGACCAGATTTTTTCGCCTCAGAAAAACCACCGACGTCGACTGGGATTGAACCCAGACCCACTGGGGTGCCAAGTAGCAGTCACGCTTTACCACTACACCACCGACGCCGGCCTTCCAGAAAACAAAAACTTATCTTATATGTTTTACTGATCTGCTGCAGCCGGTCAACGAATGTGCTGCTGCTGCCGAGCGACGATGTGTAACCCCGTGTACCGGCTAGACGTGGAGCTCAGCGATGATGATAATGATGACGATGATGATGATGATACTGGTCGGTGGTGGTTGGCAGATGAACGATTGCACGCTACACACGATGGACTGCTGGTGTGCGTGCCGTATAGATGCGGGACAATATGGCTTTTCGATCGTGGCAATATTGCTAATTGCAATTAATGACGTTGTTGCACTGTTTATCACACAATTATTTCTTTTCAAGGAAACCAGGACTCGGTTTCACTCGCGATCGCGAAAAAACAAAACTGAAGAATTGAAACAACTCTTTAAAAGCTTCTAAAGCAACGGAAAGCGGACCGAACGAACTGTACCGTTCGCTTGTTCACTGGGGAATGGTGAACTGAAGTGTTCTACACTAAGTTGTTTGCAATTATCCATGAAGAAGTACCAGTTATTAGACGTAGAAGAAGAGTATTTTCAAAGGATCCTGTTTGGTTCAATAAACAAATTAAAAATTTGAAAAACCGTAAGCAAAAAGCGCATTTACAAAAAACATAACAGTTCCGTTAATTTAGAAAGCTATTTGAACATCTGTGATGAACTTAACGTGGCTATGAATATTGCATTTGAGGAGTATAGTTCAAAAATTGAACGTAAAATGAAATATTCTCCAAAAAAACTTTTTTAATTACGTGAATACCAAATTTAAATCAGACAATCTTCCATCCCGTATGTATTTTGACAATAATGAAAGTAATAATACAGAAGAAGTATGCAATTTATTTGCCAAGTTTTTTCAAGAAACATACACAACATACTCAGAAGCAGATCGTGATCGGCAATACTTTGGGTTGTATCCTGAATATTCCTGTGACATAAGCGTGAATCAAATCTAAAGACTGTATTCGATGAAATTTGGACACACGCAATTGTTCGTAACTTTTAAGCGTGTGGGTAAAAATTATTGAAATTTTAACTGAATGTATTTCATTGTGTTGTGTCAATTGTGTAATGAGTTTCGTGAAAATCGGTCGAGTGATTTCAGTGATGGCTTCGAATGAAGAAATAGTGCGCCAACAAATTTTGGGCACTCACTTCGAAAACCCAAACGCTTCTCATCGATGGATCGGAAAACAGCTCGGAATCGCACATTCAACCGTATCTCATGTGATCAAAACGTTCAAGGACCGTAAGACAACCAAGCGGAAAAATGGTAGTGGCAAAAAACGTGGCACATCAAATCCGGAGAAGGCCAGGATGATATTGAACCAATTTAAGCGTTATCCCAACATTTCGATCAGGGATGTTGCGAAAAAGGCAAAAATTTCAGTTTGTTTTCTGCAGAAAACAATGAAACGTTCTGGATTACATGTGTACAAAGTCCATATAGCACTGAACCGGAGCGATAAACAGAACTCGGTGGCCAAAACTCGTGCAAGAAAACTTTACAGGGAGTGGCTCACAAAACCGTTCTGCATTGTGATGGACGATGAGACCTACATTAAAGCTGACACCAAACAAAAGCCAGGACAGGAACACTACGTCGCCACCTCTAAGTTGGCCGTTCCGGAGAGTGTACGAAAAAAGAAACTGTCGAAATTCGCCAAAAAATTCCTTATCTGGCAAGCGATCTGCGGATGTGGCAAAATGAGTCAGCCCTTCATCACCTCTGGGACCGTCAACGGACAAATCTACAAGGACGAATGCCTCCAAAAACGACTACTGTCCTTGTTGAGATCTCACGATGGCTCGACACTGTTTTGGCCGGACTTGGCATCTTGCCACTATGCCCGGCCCGTCTTCGACTGGTACAAAGATAATAATGAAGTTTTTGTACCAAAAGACGTCAACCCTCCAAACACTCCGGAAGTTCGCCCAATTGAAAAATGTTGGGCAATCATGAAGGCAAAGCTCGTTAAAACTCCAAAACTGATAGAAAATGAACTTGAACTAAAGAAAGTGTGGTTAAAAGTAAGTAAGCAAGTCGGTCCTATCATTGCCCAAAATTTGATGAAAGGGTTCAAGGCAAAGGTACGGGCATTTGGGTTGGGAGAAGAGGTTCAATAAACCAATGATGTCAAAACATAACCAGTTAGTAGTACTTTATTTCCAGAATGTTTGAAAAGAATCGGGCTCAAGGAAAATTTTTGGTGACCTATTTTGTGTGTCCAAATTTCATCGAATACAGTCTTTATGTGCATGAAATCCTAGACGGGATAAAACATTTAGATGCATCCAAAGGCTCGGGACCCGTGGGTGTCCCTCTTTTTTTTAGAAAGTTTTAGCAGGGCAGCTTTCTTCTCTTTTTTTTTGGTTTTTTATATTTCTCGGGGAAGTGGGGACTCTTCAAAAATTTGGGGAAGCTCTTTTTTCGTGCCTTTTTTAAGTCTGGTAAAAAATCTGATATTCGTAACTATTGGAGTATAGCCCTGATCTCTTGCACTCCTAAACTTTTTGAGGCAATTGTGAATGATAAATTATTTAACCAAATCAAAAATAGAATAACTACTAATCAGCATGGATTTTTTAAAGGTCGTTCGACAACCACAAAATTACTATTAGGTGCGCAACTAAGTTCCCGCTGTTTAGCAATAGATGGCGCCAGTAGTAAGTGCTGGTCGAATGTTGTACATCTCAAGCGTCATAAACCAAGCTCAGACATATGGTAAACGCTTTGCCAAATCAGTGATTTTGGTTTAGTGTTATATATTTTGGTTGTTTGAAGATGTCTGATTTCGTGCCAAATAATCGTCATTTGCGGGAAGTGTTGATTTTCTTCTTTCATTCGACGAAAACGGCGGCTGAAGCACATCGAGAGCTCAAAAAGTTTACGGTGATGCTGCTCTGAGTGAAACAACGTGTCGTGATTGGTTTCGTCGCTTCAAAAACGGTGATTTCAGTGTTGATGATCGTCCGCGTGAAGGAAGGCCAAAAAACTTTGGCATTGCTCGATGAGGATCCGTGTCAAACGCAAGAAGAGCTTGGTTCAGGATTAGAAGTTTCCCGCCAAGCCGTTTCTAAGCGATTGCATGCGTTGGGAATGATTCAAAAGCAAGGAACTTGGGTTCCTTACGATTTGAAGCCAAGAGATGTTGAGCGTCGTTTCTTCGTCTGTGAACAACTGCTCCAGCGGCAAAAAAGGAAGAGTTTTCTACATCGCACTGTGACGGGTGACGAAAAATGGATTCATTACAGTAACCCAAAACGGAAACATTCATGGGGACTGCCCGGGCATGCTTCAACATCGTCGCCTAGGCCGAATATTCACGCTGCGAAGGTTATGCTGTGTATTTGGTGGGACCAAGTTGGTGTTATTTATTATGAGCTGTTGAAACCAAACGAAACCATTACCGGGGAACAGTATCGAACTGAAAGCCACGATAATAAAGAAATAAAAAAAAATAAAAAACGGTATCGAACTCAATTGATGCGATTGAGCCGAGCACTGCACGAAAAACGGCCACAATACGAGCACAGACACGAAAAAGTGATTCTTCAGCATGACAACGCTCGACCTCACGTTGCGAAACCCGTGAAAACCTACTTGGAAACGCTCAAATGGGAAGTCCTACCCCGCCATATTCTTCTGATATTGCACCGTCCGATTATTACTTGTTCCGTTCGATGGCACATAGTCTCACTGGTCAGCAATTCCACTCATATGATGACATCTCAAAATGGCTTGATTCTTGGATAGCATCAAAAGACGAACAGTTCTATCGAAATGGTATTCACGTTCTACCAGAAAGAGGGCAAAAAGTCGTAGCTAGTGATGGGCAATACTTTGAATAATTCGTTTGTAACCTTTGTTTTCAATATAAAGTTCCTTTTTCACAAATAAAGCAGCGAGAACTTAGTTGCGCACCTAATAATATACAAATAACTTTAGGCATTCAGAATGTAGAGAAGTGTGATAGAATTAGGGATTTAGGTGTTGTCTTAGACTCTAAACTTACGTTCTTTTAGAACACAATTATAAACAGAGCTAAAACATGCTAGGATTTATGAAACGTTTCTGCTATAACTTTCATGACCCGTATACGATAAAAACATTATACATTGCTTATGTCAGATCAATACTAGAATATTGTAGCATAGTTTGGTCTCCATTCACAATAACACATGAAGAAAAAATAGAGTTAGTACAAAAGCAATTTTTGTTATACGCACTAAGAAAGCTAGGATGGACTGTATTTCCTTTACCATCTTATAAGGCTCGATGTATGCTTATCAATATTTAAACATTAAAAAAGCGTCGCGAATTTGCTATGGCGTCATTTATAAATAATATAGTCTCACACAGAATTGATTCAATGGAAAGTCTATCAAAATTTAACTTTTACACACCAACAAGGCATTTAAGATATCGACAGTTATTTGCAACAAATAATTATCGCACGAACCATGCAAAATATGGACCGATTAATCAAATGATGGCTAATTACAATAACCATTGCAATAGTATAGATTTTACGACGTCGAAAGAAAAATTGAAAAAATACTTCCACGCGTGCTAGGTTTAAGTTAAGTCAAGAACTTATTGTAATTAAAATGGTCTACAACTGATTGACGACGACGAATAAATGAAATGGAAATTCAAAACTTTTCAAAAAGCAACAACCAATATAAATTTTGTCCAACGCTAAAACCGGATAAATTTCCTCCCTGTCAAATCTCCATCGAAAACATCACTGCAGTCTCGTTCTTGCAGCTTGCTTCGTGAAAAACCACGGTGAAGCAAATGACGGCGACCTCCGCTAGAAGTTCACCCAAACAATGACTCGATGCCGCGGCGATCCGTACCGCGCGCCCAGCAGCGCACCATTTGTGTGCTCAAATGGAGATGAATAAATTTCGCCTCATTATAGCCGCTCTCGGCTCGAACTATCCACGACCCCGGCCGAATGGGATGATGATGGGAGACCCGCAGGATAAGACACCCGACAAACAAGAAGAAGAAAAATACTCCAACAGATAGTTAGCTATTCAAAATCATTTTGCACCACATTACTAACTCTATACCCGCGATAATCGTGATCTTGCCGTTTTTCTATCACCGTTTGTGGGGACTGGCCGCCACCAACCGCCAGCTCCTAGAGACCCAACTAGTGTGACTCCGGTTCAGGTACCTATCGACTAACCTATACGAATGACGACGCGACGATCGAACGGCCGACGGTAGCAACAGCACTGGTCAAACCAAAGTTGGCTGTGTTTTGTCGTGTTGGTCGCGTCGCCGGCCAACTTCATACCCCGGCCCATCGCAACCGAACGCGCGCCCCTTGGATCGGAGAAAAAGAGCGAGTTGAAATAAAAATCAAATTGCTACCCATCAGCGAGCACAAAAGATTTATTCAACGTTGTTGTATGAATTTTGTGTTTTCGTCGTTTTTTTTTTCCACTCCATTGCTCTTTTGGAGTTTTCCTTCCTTCTCAAGTGGAACCTCAGCTTAGTTGAGTCGTGCGAACGAACGGTCCGCTCGTAGTGTTCTAAGGTTTCAAGTCCAGTGCTGGCGGACCCTCCGGCCGCCACTTGGAAATACGTGAGATATCTGCTAATAATTGTATTCGCATCGGACAGAATAGCGCACACGGCAGCCAACCGAACAAGCATAAGAAGCATTGACTCCGTCCGTTCGCTGAGTGGCTCTCATTAAGATGCAATAAGGAAATTACTTACTGTGGCTCTGTTTCGCCCGTGGTATGCAGATGAGTTCCTTTGGAATTGAAATTTTATCCCATTGTTTGAACTTATCCGTGTAATGGACAGTGAAAATTTTCAAAACATTGGTCCATGTTGATTGTAAATATTTTTTTTAGAAGCATGGGTTCCTTTGCTTTGCATTCCTCCCTTTCCCCCCTCTAACCCGAGCCAACACTAAACGATCTCCGTTGAGATTCAATCGAAGATACCTAATGGAATGATAATTGCCCCACGGAGCTAATCTAGCTAACCTTGAGTGCGTTGCTCGGCTACTGGTCGAAACCCAGAAAGGGGAAATCACCAACAATTATTCGTAATTTATAATTTATTTCATTATTTCGACCTTTTCGGAATGTTCCTGCTCCCGGCGAAGGGTAAGCGGAACATGTTGGCGCTTTTTTGCTGTCAAGTGCACTTTTTTTTCCTCATGCGATCCGTGGCGAAGAAATAAATATTTTTTCGAGAAGCCCCACAGGCGCTACGCATTGGCGTAGCTGGCGGGGGTGGCGAGGGGGCGATGGGCTTATTTTTATTTTAGGAAAAATACTATTGATTTGTTGGCGCTCGCTAATTTGGTACGGTTAAGTCAGTGTAGAAATAACGCTTTCAAGAGTCTACTGAGTCATCCTGGAAATATACTCCTGGATATTCTTTGAAACAGTACATGCAAATACAATTGTGAGAGACCTGTAGGTAACCTTTTGTTTGAGAAATCCTTGGACAGCCAACCATTTTAAGCCGTATAAAGATACCAATTAGACACCAATTCGCAATGGTAGAGAACTTCCAGTTCAATCATTGTAGACAGTTGATTTCGAATATCGCACAGTGGTCAAAAAGTCGATTTTAACGCTCTCAACTGATAGCTCCCTGAATAGTGGAGCTAGAGCAATGGCGTCTTTGGCACATTTGATGGATATGAAAAGCTTAATATATTGACGGCATGATTTTGAGAAACCGTTGTCTGACGATGATAAGCAGCTGTTAGTAAAAGAAGCGGTTCTTATTGAAAACGGCAATGGAAATATAAATCTTTAATAATAATTGAAATAAAAATCGGTTTAGTTATAGTAACATATAATCGATAAAAATATTGACTAAAAATAAAATGTAAAATTCAGCTGAAAATTATGAGTTTGAAGGTGTGGTTACCATGACAACGCAAATTTTTGTACTGTTTGAATCATGAAATATAGTAAAACCATCGATATTTGTTTTGAGCATAACTCCCCAGCAGACGATTGAGGACAGACTAACTAACCACCACTTAAGAGCTCTTATAATGTGCTATTAAATGCAGTCAATTTTATCTGCTTCTACCTGCTCCTAAGTGTGGTACAGCCGTCGGAAATACGACGAAAAAAAAACGGAAAAAAGTTCAATAACTCATCCCACTGAAATAGTGCAGGTATAGTATGTTCTGGAAAGTTTTGTATTTTGATATTGCAAATAGCTTTGTAGAACATTATATTGTCCTTAAAATTAAAAACAAAATGTTTCGGTGAAAAATGTGTTTTTGGAGGTTAGTTATTATAAAACGCTCTCTATCTCCAATTGGGTGAAACTTAAGATTTATATGCCTTCAGTAAAGTTGTTTGTATTGACATTTTCTACAATTTTGCTGAAGACATGAACTCTCTATCTTAAAATCCTAAAAAAGTTAAATTTTTATCTCACTTTTAAGGGGGATTGATCACAAAAATCATGCCGTCAATATAAGAAGCTTGTACGTCCCGCTGCTGGCAGCCAAAGGTTGCACATTCTCGCATTGATCGGAAACCTTTCAATCATGCATTGACGCATTTTGCCTTGCACTACAAATTTAACCAGCAGCTGGTTAGTAATGCCCGCTCTGGTAAAAATAGCTGCTCGATGCTCACTTTTCCGTAAACTTCTGTACTGTCCAACAAAGTTTCTGAAGTGCTACGACTTTGAAATTACGTGGCAAAAGCTCGTCGTAGATTATCCTATCGCAACCCGGGAAGCAGAGCGATTTGCAGTTCCATGTTTCGAGTTTCCAATCGTAGTCCTCATTTCGTCGCCTAGGTCTTTGCCGGTCTGTATTAACTTCTGTATAATTTGCAACTTTTGATTTTCAAGAGTGAGTTGTTGACCCTTCCCCAACGCTCTGTCTTGATGGTGGTGTACAGCACTGTTTAGAGTCCCACGTTGGCACGAAAACGATGATCAACCGCTCCTAACATGGAGGACCGCCGCTGTTTTGAGCCGCCCCTGACATGGAGAAAAGACGCTCAGATAGGACCCTTCGAAGAGAGCAGCCCCCCTTCGCTGGCAAAATATACCCAAGGTTCAACTGGGGATTGTAACTCGATCTTTCCTATGGTAACTCAAACCTCAATCGGCACCACCAGGAGGAATGAATAGAAGTTACTGGACGAGAGGCTATTGATTACCGTTGGATCTATTTTACACCTGCAGGCACGCGAAGTACCTATGGTATGCATTGTCCAGTCATTTACCAAGACTTTCTTCAAACATACAAGACGCACTGAAAAGGGCTGCTATTTTCGTTGCTTATAATAGAACTTTTTTCACACACAGTTTAAATAGAGCAAAAGCCGAATAAAAAAAGGGGCTGCCGACAACAGTTAGTTACACTCACTTAAGATGTTTGGCGCACAGAAAAATTTAATGAACTCTAACAGACGCGTAAAATTTCCCTACGTTTAATTTCAAGCCAAAACAATCGTAAACAACGAAATTGTTTGCAATATTTCATACAACATTCAACATTTTTTGCAATCTTCTATACAACAGACCTAATTCCAGCAATATTTGGCTTAAATTTACATGAAGATCCCATTAATATATGGCAAATCTAGCATCCCCTTTATGTGCATTAGATATCGCAGAAAATTAAATGTTTCTTTCTATCTCTGCGCTTTATATAAACACTTTCTGGATTATTCTGTCGACTGTAACAGATAGAGGATCACGGAGCAAATAAATGTAAACAATCAAAACGGTAGATGTGTGCTCGACGCTGTGAAAATACCTATGAAAGGGAGGATTCAGCTTAGCTTGCCCAGAATAAGCGAATCCCTTTCGTGTCTGATTTGGAAATTATTTGTTTTTTCCTAATCCAAATTATATCGGTAATGTTCACATGCGGGGATCATTATACGCAAAAATGGCCTCGGAATGAGCGTAACTTTCAAAGTCTTTTGAAATGGGTTGCTTGATTTGCAATAAACCTGTATTTTTTTTGTTTTTTGTTTTTTTTGGGTTTTTAAGTTTTTTTTTTTGAATTCATTTATTTGTACAGGCTCAATCGAATCAACTTTACAGAGCCAAGTTTTCTTGTTTATATACATCAGTTATCTTAGAACTAAGGTTAAGGGGGTGGAACCGATTACTCGCGGCCGTCTCGAGGTTAATAGGAATTACAATTTTATGGATGGGAAAATTGCGGTGGAAATTTTAAACAAAGCATGAGGAACAATGGTTTTCTTATATCTAGAATTTCAAATTACATTTTTTTAATTGCACGTTTTCAATTAAAAAAAAAAATCACTCACTCACTCACACAACAACACTCACACACACACACAACCACAATCACACACCGATGCACACAATCTTCAAAAATTTAACCTAAACAAGTAAGTTAATCAAACTACAATCTAAGGCTAATGTTAGTCAAAAACACATAAATGAGTTTCATAAACTCCAGATCGCGTGCAGCCAAAATGTCTCGAATCGGTACATTGGATTGTCTACCTCGAGCCCGAAGGGAATCATAAAGCTCCGATCTGACTCCACGATGCTCAGCACAAAACCAAATAACGTGATCTGCGTCCTGGTAACCTTGTCCACATTCACAGAGATTGCTGTCTCCCAGCCCAACACGGAACAAATGAGCGTTTAAAGAATAATGATTGGACATGAGGCGAGACATCACACGAATGAAGTCTCGACCCACATCCATCATAGAAGACATCGTATTTTCATAAGAAAATAAGAGGTGTACTTTACCGGCCTCAAGGATTGTTGTAAATAGATTTCTTCCATAATACCAATCGCTGTAGGATTTTTTGTTTGACTAGTTCATTTATTTGGGAGGCTCAATTGCGTTAGCTTTACGGAGCCAATAATTCATTGTTTTTTGTATAATGTAATGACTTAATACTAGGATTAGTAGGACTTGGCCCGTTTACTCGCGGTGCTGTTGGATTTATTACACAACACATACATTGTGTTGCTCAGACCCATAGGTCTGAAACGGTGATCAAAGATTCATGAAGAACTTGCTGACAGCATTTGACAGCATGTCAAAGCAAGGCAATGCACTTTAGTGGCGAGATTGATAAAATTAAGTAAAACTCGACATTACCATGGTGTGACAGCTTAAGCGTGTTCAGCATTTTTTTTTAGTCGCAATCTCATGGCCAAGTTGGTTGAAATCAATTGTCTAGAACTAGAGGAAGAACAACTTGATCCAAAGTAACATTGAGTGTAAGAATTGTAGATATTATAGATTTTAGTGCAAATATTAATGACAATATCAAACAAACAAACAAACAAGCGGATAGCTGAAACGCAAACTTTTTTAACAGTGTAACAAACATTAAAATTTTCAACGTGTTGTGAATCTTTTGCATCAACGAGAAGAATTGAAAAAAAAACTATCAATTTATTTGTCACGTCAAGTTTTAAATACGTAAATATCATTACTCAGCCATTCCATAAAATATCGATATAGTGGGTCTCAGACTTTCGTGAAAATTGGTAGTTTTGGTCCTTATAACAAAATATTAGACACGCATTTTTTTTAATTTTTGCTCATTTCTATGTTAGGGCGGTTTAAAAAATCGTTTGTTTTTTGCTTTCCCAAAAATGACTTTTTTCAAAAATTTATAACTTTTGAACCACTGAACCGATTTCAAATGTTAAAACACCAAATGAACGATAATTAAACAGAATTTTAAGAAAAAATATGATGGCATTGAAAAATTGGAATTTTGTGTTGTAAAACATTGATTGTATTTGTATTTTGCGATTTTCATGGTGTCTGACTAGAAGGCGCTATACGATTTTATATTTTTTCTTGAAACTATAATCCGCATAGGTAGTCATTGACTTGTTGAAGTATTCATAACTTAGCCTTTAACAGCAGAAGTAGAATATAAGGATGAATACATAATTATTATGTATCTCGTTTTTGTTTATTTGGTGTGCCTGCACCATTTTGGCATTTGGGGAGTCGTATTGTACGTGAAAAATGCATTTTCAAACTTTTATTTCTTAATACTCTATTTGATACCCTATGCATCTTTATTTACAATTCTACGCATCCCTGTGACAATTTATGATACCCAACAGCAATTTATTCATTTGATTCAAGTCTTTGAGAAATCCATGGTTGTCAAGAATCCGAAATTGAAATAAGTGTAGATAATTTGACTAAAGGGTGTCCACGATGAAATTGCCACACTATGAAATTGCTCTAACTTTTTAACCGGGGGGTGGATTTAAATAAAAGGGGGGGGTTTGACAGAGTGCTTATACGCCGCAGACGCGGGACAAAACGCGAGGGGAGGGGAGCGAACGCCGGCGGGGGAAAGCTCGAGAAAGACGCCCCGCCAAAAGGGGAGGGAGCCACCGGGGGGGGGACGGAAGGGGACCAGGGAAAGGAGGAATATTCCGTACAATACCAAAAATCACAACCGCGTTGTTGGGGCCTTCAACCGAAATCCGAACGCCTCCGTTCGGGATGTGGCTAAGAAGCTGCACCTAAGCCGAAGTTTTGTCTAGAAGGCCAAAACTAAGGCTGGCTTCGAACGTTCAAGGTACAAAAGGCCCCTAATCGCGACGAGAAGCAGAACAAGTCCGCCAAAACCCGTGCCAGGAAGTTGTACCTCAACATGCTGACGAAAGTTGAATGCTGCATCATGGACGACGAAACATATGTGAAGGCCGACTTCAAACAGATCCCCGGCAACCTGTTTTTCACGGCCAAGGATAAGTTCAGCGTTCCGGAGCATGTCCGCACTCAGAAGATGTCCAAATTTGCGAAGAAATTCCTGGTTTGGCAAGCCATCTGCACGTGCGGGAAGCGGAGTGCACCTTCGTGACCCAGGACACGATGAACGGACAGGTGTACATAAAGAGTGCCTCCAGAAGCGGCTGCTTCTCTCCTGAAGGCCCACAACGTCCCAACAATCTTCTGGCCTCATGCCACTACTCCAATGACGTGCTGAAGTGGTATGCGGACAATAAGGTCAATTTCGTGCCGAAAATGTTCAACCTCCCAACACCTCGGAGCTCCGCCCATCGAGAAGTACTGGGCGATTATGAAGCAGCACCTTCTTAAACGACCTAAGGTAGTGAAGACAGTCGAGGAACTGAAGAAAGTATGGGTTTACATGCAAGAAACGGTTGATTCACAGGTTGTGCAGAATCTTATGGCCGGGGTTAAGGCAAAGGTGCGGGAATTTGCGTATGGACTGTAAATAAAATACGAGTAAAATGGTAAAATGAAGTTTAATAGTTATTTCTCAATCCCTGAAAATTTGATGGCAATCGGATGAAAACTCGAATTTTGCGAATGAATTTTGTGTGTGGCAATTTCATCGTGAACACCCTTTATGTTACCATAAATCAGGGGAAAATGTAATGAAAAGGTTGAAAAAAAATATAAAAAAAACATTCTCCTTTAGTTTTTCGATATAATGTGTAAAACAGTCTAAATTTTCAAGAAAAAATATAAAATCGTATAGCGCCTTCTAGTCAGACACCACGAAAATCGCAAAATACAAATACAATCGATGTTTTACAATACAAAATTACCAATTTTTCAATATCATCATATTTTTTCTTTAAAGTCTAATTAACTATCGTTCATTTGGTGTTCAAACATTCAAAATCGAATTATGGAGAGTATGAGCTGTTTAGTGGAATACCTGTAACTAGAAAGTCGAGTATTAGTACACGACACTGAAGAAGTCTGCACATTTTAGACGAAATACGCGTATCTGTCAAGATAAGCAATAAAGGTAGTTGGAATTAAATGGAAATTACTAATCATTCTTCTTATTTTCTAGTTATTCAAAATCGGTTCAGTGATTCAAAAGTGATGATTTCTTAAAGCAAATCATTTTCGGGAAAACTAAAAAAAAATAGGTTTTTGAAACCGCCCTTACATGGAAATGGTCAACCTAATGCAAAAATAAAAAATACGTGTCTAATATTTTGTGATAAGGAACAAAACTACCAATTTTCACGAGATTCTGAGACCCACTAAATCTGTATTTTATAGAATGGCTCATCATAATAAAGGGTGTATTCGTGGAAAATGGCTCACACAAAAATGTTCACCAAAAGTCGGTCTCTGGTCGAATTCATTTGAAACTTGTAGAAAATAAAGAAGAGCTATGATACAAACACACGCACCGTTCTTCCATTTATTTTGTTTTTAAAAAAAAAGACCTTGCGTTTCGTGGTTGCTACTTCGTTACTGAACAGAACTAGTGTAATTGCACAGAGAATCACATAAATGGAGCTTGGGAGTAGCTTTACATCTTCAATGTACAAGTTCACTAGTTCATTCTATTTATAGATCAGTACCGGCGCCGGCCACGTCTTCACGGTCTTCGGGGAGAGGTGAAGGATGATTAGTTTGACAATCATTGGTTAGAGACCGTGTGTTTACCTCACCCCCCCCAACATCACAGATTAACTTAGTTTCGTGTAACCACTTGGAAATCGTTGATGTCGCCCCGCAACGTAAACATTGGGATCGTCCCTGGCAGATGCACCGATTTTTCTATTCGGCGCAGCATGTTTTTGTTGCGTCATGAGTGGTTGCAAAATAACAAGCAAGCGTACCATATCAAAAGAGTCAATTTTTATATTTCCGGTATAACTTCAGTTATGAGTAATTTATATATTGAAATAAATATTTCACGCGGCTTTCCTCCGAGCAACCGTACAACCGCGGCGTTTCCTCAACCACGGTTGTTCGTTTCGAAAGTGTTACACCGCGATGCATTTTGTGAACACTACACGCAAAAAAAAACTGCAGTAGAAACTGTCATTTCGAGTGTTAATTTAAGCGCAAACACCAACAATTTTCACCTGACTATAAATGCGTTTGATTTTACCATGCCTGCGATTAGGGTCGACCATGGTGGGTCTGTCAAATATACCACAAATATTGAAGGTTGTACCATAAACGTAGTAAATATGACTGAAATTTCATGGTAGTTTTGAAAATAGGCAAAGTCGGGTATAATGGTAGTTTTTACAACAAGATTTTTTTCTGTGTACGATAGACGCGCGATGTACTATATCCAATAAATCTGAAAATAGTTTAAGGTTATTGATTGGCCATAGAAACCGTTTAAACAATGTTTTTTTTTTGCTTTTATTTTCTTCATGTAAAAGATTTACATTTACGCTGGGACTAAGCGGATGTCAAACTTTATATATGTATTTACTATCTTGTTATCTTTCTCTCCCTCACGAGAGGGAGTTAAACATTACTAAAAATTGCGTTACGTAATATTAAAACCGCGATTAGAACGAATGCTTGACACCTCGAATAAATTGTCACTGTACTCGTAACAATCTGATCGAGTAACTGCTTGCTTCCGGAAGCAAGATTCGTTTGCGGAGTTTTTTCAAGTGCAAATTTCGAGTGAAAAGCGAAAGATTGAA
The DNA here is from genome assembly GCA_024533555.2 of Aedes koreicus. Taxonomy (NCBI): domain Eukaryota; kingdom Metazoa; phylum Arthropoda; class Insecta; order Diptera; family Culicidae; genus Aedes; species Aedes koreicus. Next base: position 16,448 of record JAHHFK020003457.1, read on the forward strand.
GCGGTTGAGGGTTTTTTTTGGCGAAATTTGGAACAAGTGAATGTTTTTAAATTTTTTTTTTGTACATTATTAAAGTTAAGTTGCTAGTATACAATAAGTGTAAATTTTGGATCATTTTACAAAACATTAAAATCTGCTCTACACAAAGAACTTTAAATTACTGGTTTGGCAAACAAACTAATAATCGCTTTTGCCTTCCATACGTTATTTCGCTTTCGGAAATATTCAAAGGGCTAACAAACAAATATTAAAAAATAATGGACTTCATGTTTGAATGATCCCTTGATTGATCGCAATTGATGATTGACCGCTCCCCTTAGGAAACGCTAATCATCCCCTTTGAAACACGTTTTATTTGAAGCAAATCAAAATTTTGCACCGATTGTCACACCTAATACCTCTCCCTCCCTTCAGTGCGCGATGTAATTTATGTACGACACACTTTTAGGTTTCCACTGGTTCCGTGTTCATTGCAAGCGTAAAATGTAACAAACTTTACACTAACATTTTTTATCGCACACAGTATTGCATGTCATATACGCATTCCGACCTTTTTAGAAGATACGCTTGATTTTTTTACGGTTTGACACGTTTGACAGTACCACCGGATCAATTTTTTGAGTTTCAGTGACAATGTACTAGAAGTGTCAAGTTGTTCCCGGGTTGGTTTACCTCAGCGTCTCAATGGGGGGTGTTTGTGTTGGGGAGGTTTTTTTGGGGGGGGAGGGGGGGGGAAGGGGGATTTTTTTTTTTTTTGGGGGGGAAAGGGGAAGGGGGGGGGGGGGGTGGAGGGGGGGAAAGGTGTTTTTTTTTTTGTTTGGTCTTGGGTTCTAAAGAATTTTTTTTGGGGGGGGGGTTGATTAAAATATTAATTTTATATATTTTTTTTTTTAAAAAATTGGGTTAAAATATCGATTTTTGAAATGAATAATTGAATTCTAAGGTTAACAGATTCTTTCACAAAACAAACTTGTGTCTTCAAAATATCTCTGGGAAATTCATATCGTCAGGTCTTAAAGTAAATAAATCAACTAAATAAACTTAATCTTCAAAATAATAACGTGTCGGCAAACGAAGTATCACTGTTCTTTTAACGCCACATAAACTTAAAATGTGATTTAGTGTAAGCATTGTATTGCAAACATTCGTTTAACTTGATTCTTCATCTACAAAATCAATCAGAAAATAATCATTACACATATTTATTAAAATTTTATAAATTTAAAATATAAAAATTAAAGATCCACAACAAACTGCATGTTTAAAAAAAATTCTTAACGTCTTTATATACACAGTTAAAAATAACAATTGAATTTTCTGCGTTATCTAATGCACATAAAGGGAATGCTAGATTTGGTAAAAAAATAATAGGATATTTGATGTAAATTTAAGCCAGATAAAGCCTGAATCCAGCCTGTTGTATAAAAGATTGCAAACATTCTTGTATGACGCATGAAAGATTGCAACCATATTCGTTGTTTACGCCTCTTTTGGCTTGCAATTAAACGAGGGGAAATTTACGCGCTTGCTAAAATTAATTATTTTTTTTTGTGTAATCTCAGCGATTATAAGTTGACATAAACAAGAGACATATTCATAATTCGTTTCAAATGTGATGCTTCCTAAAAGTTATAATCTGTTCACGAAGGCAAAAATAATCTCTAAATTTGAGACCAATATTTAGATGGTGTAAAAAAAGTGTCAAAGTCAACATATTGTTAGGACATTTTACTACGCAATTCCGAAAAATGATTATCAGTTAACAGAAAAGTACAATAACAAAACTGCTTTCTGATAAGATATTCCTCGTGATTAATTCGAGGCACACAGTTAATATTTTTTTCTGTAATTTTCAATTGATTTTCATACACATAATTGGAGCATTGAAAAAGATTTAAAATTGCAGTTGAATATAAAGTTACATGAGGGGAAAATTAAACTTCCCTTTTTTTTCACACAAAAAATAAAAAACTTTTTTTTTTTTTCAAAAAAATATTTTTTTTTTTTTTTTTTTATATAAAATTTAATATTTATGTAAAAAAATAACCCCCCTCCTTCCCCACAAAAATATATTTCTATAATATTAAAATATAAAAAAACAAACACCAATTCACCAACACACGCCAACACAACACACAAAAGAAAAAAAAAATCGCCCCCACCACACCATAACCACACCAAACCACCTCCCTTCCCCCCATTTCTTTTTTTTTTTTTTTTTTTTTTTTTTTATGTTCGTTGTGGAGACACCAGTAGAATAATAATTATTATTTTTTTTTTTTAAAAAATTTATGTGTTCTTTGTTTTTTCCACAGTTAAAATTATTTTGTAATTTTCAATCTGTTTTCATGCACATAAAAAGAGCATGCATATAACTTGAAAATCACATGAAGCTTAAAAATTACACGACTTGAAAATCACATGTTGTAATATTTGCTGGATTGAATTTTACATGACCTACATTAGATACTCGAATCGTTGATTATTACATCCAAATGTATGTTTTCACATGAGAGCGGAAGAGATAATGATCGAGAGAGATAATTGGCTTATTGATTTCTCCAACCAATAACTTGATTATTGAAACATGTAAGCCATGGGCGTCAAGTGGCTGGAGGAATCGTTAATAATGAAAAATATCAATTTCAAAGTTTTCGACATTCATTTCTTTGAAAAACAAAAACATTTAGGCGGTGGCTGCGGTTCATGTTTCCAACATGACAAAATGTTAATCAAATGCTTTCCAAAAAACTGGTACGTTTCATTCAATTTATCTTCATATAATGAGAAGATTCAGGTTGCTGCGATGGCCGAATCCGGATAAGTATCAGTGAAGAGCTCAAAACACAATGGATTCTTTTTTTTTTTTTTTTTTTTTTTGGGGCTCTTTTTCTCCACAGGTGACAATCACCGACGCCAGGAAGACGACTCCACCACCTGGACCCTACCTAACGACTCATGAATATGAACCGGGACCAACGGCTTTACTTCCCTTCCGAAGGAAGACGTGACCAGATTTTTTTCACCTCAGAAAAACCACCGACGTCGACTGGGATTGAACCCAGACCCTACTGGGGTGCCAAGTAGCAGTCACGCTTACCACTACACCACCGACGCCGGCACAATGGATTCTGAAACGGCAATTAAATCTGCTTCACACAATTCGACAATTGTTACCTCATATATTCTTTTCTATTAGTAACGAGAGTAAACTACTTGAAATGTAAAAAATGTCCTCTTTTGTCCTCCGATCTTGAACGCCGAATGACTGGTAAAAGAGAATAACAGCACGGAAGCTCATTCGAAAAAAAATCAATGTAAGAAGGTTTATATTTACATGATCATGTAAATTAAAATGAATATGCATTGGAAATCGTGTTCAGTGAGATTTATTATCCTTGCTATGTATGATCCGACGGAAATACATGTATTTTTCAATGTTTATTAATGCTCCAAATATGTGCATAATTTTTAATTTAAAATTTAATCAAGAGCTGGATTACAATAATATATTGTTACCATTTAAACGTTTTACGTCACATGTAATTTTCATTATTTTTTTCTGTGTCTGAAAATAATAATAATCTAGAACCTGCGCTGAAATATTGGCTTACTTCGTTCAGTGTTGGTCAACGAATTGCAGTTTATAGAAGGAGGGCATTAAAGAAATGGGCACCATGGTTGATCGGTATAAATGGAACAAACATTTAGATTTACACGGTAATGTAAACATCAATTTTTACAAATTGAAAAAGCAGAGAGCTTTAATTTATTTTTTCATCACGATTGAAACCCACTTTGTAGTACATATTTCTTTGAAAATGCATGTGTTTTTAAATAATGCTCATTTCAGGTGCATAAATTTCAACTGAAAGTTCAACTACACTTAGGGAATACATTGATGTATTTTTCAAACTAATCCAGTTTACATCAAACGTAGCTTTCATATTTTTTTGCTATGTGCCTACAACACCTTGCTCTCTTCAAGTTGGCCATTCTACAGAGATCTAAGCGAGGTGTAACGAACTAAACGAAAAATGCAAGAAACTAGGCCCACTCAAAAAAAAAAATGTTTCCCTAGCTACGCCAATGATGCCCCGCACCGAAGAATAAGAAGTGGCTATTTCGGCGCCTAGTGTTCAATTTAAGCGTGCTCGCGATCCACTTCCACGGTCCTAATAGTGGGAGAAACGTAGCGCCGAAAGCGTTGGGGTCAGCTTTTTGCAGCAACCATCATTTTTGATAAACTATTTTCACGTTTTAGCTAGAAAAACGGCGATGAAGAAAAAAAAAAACGAAAAATGAGCTTCTTTGGTTGGTTTTTCGAGGGCTCGAATTAGCCTACATATTTTCGGTTGAATGTTTTAAGGTCACGTATTTTGTAGTGCGTTTTAGCCACCACCGCTGATGGTGTGGGAAATTGCTTGAAGCAAGAGTATAGAGATGATTAATCGGGTATTGATTAACTTACTTTAATCGATGCTTTTGTGGCGGAAAATGTTGCAAAGGTGTTGAAGGTTATTACTGAAAATGGCAATTCAAAGAGCCCTTTTAGATCGAAGCGAAAGTGCTTTCCTCTTTACCTAGAAAATTGCTTTCAATTCCAAACAGAGAATTACTTAAACGATCCAATCATGTCGGAATGTTAATCAGAAAAATAAATTTCACTTTCCAAAATCTTTCGGACGTTGTTAATTTTAGCTACAAGATAGCTCCTTTTTTGTACCGATTTGAATTTATCATTTCATTGGCTCTGATTGGTTTGGAAAAATTTCTTTTTCTTATATAAGTGCTTTCAATGTTGCATCAAAATTGAATAAATGCCCTGGTTTTGCTGAAAATCTCCCAAAGCGCAAAACCATGTCGTTATGGCGATGTATATCGCCATGCAGCTGTGCTCCGAAACGAAAACATTTATTTTGGTCAGGAACGAACGAATTTCCAAATGTTTCGTCGACTCCGAACGCTTAAGCCCCAATCGTCTTGCGATGATGTGAAAAACAATGCAAGACATGTGTCACTTAAGCATTTCTTCTTTCACCGCTCCGAACAACGCGATGCAAAAAAAAATCCATGGCTACCGAGATGTGCTCAGCCGGAGCGGGAAAAAAGCAAAACCGAAAATAACTGTCAATTTAGCAATTAAGTGTATTCCCGAGCGAGATGAATCGTTGCACATGTTGCTGCGTTCCATCTTTGACTGAATGACTGACGCATGGGATACGCGCAAAAAGCAAGAACTTGTGAGATACTACGCATACACACACACACACACACCACACAGCTACTAATGCCGATCGGAAAAGGATGCTGCGCGGCTGCAGTTGCTTGCTGCATCGCGGTGAAGCAGACTGGATGAAAACGATAATGATCGCTGGAGGCGAAAATATCAATTTCCAAATAATACATATCATGCGCTTCAATCTCTGCTCCTCGTTTTATAGACCCGTATTACGCATTTTGTGTAGCTCCCTTTCTGCCCATATCGAAGAAGGCGGCGGCGGCGGCGGTGACGACTGGCCACGGTTCGCGACAACGACCACTTTGATGGCTGATTGCTGTGTGTCCTACAGCAGCGTCGCTATGGAGATGATATTGATGATGATGATGGCCGATGCGTGCTGTTTTGTCGCGCGCGAGCTCATCTCGCCAGCTTCCGTCGTCGTCGTCGTCGTCCCGATTTTCCCTTGTGCTCATCCGCAACAAAGATGGAGTAGCAGGCGCTGCACAGATTATCACGATGAGCAACTCATGCGCATAGCCCCTTGCATTGTGGCGCATGGCTTTTACGAGTTTTATGGCGTTGACCGAATCCCGTAGGGTTCGCCTACTGCTGTGAGTTTTATGAGGCCTAAACGAAGTCAATGAGATGGTTGCTACGAAATAAAATTCCTCAAAGTTTAGGATTGCTGGGATGCGGAGAATCTTCTGTTTTGTAAGCCTGGCAAACTGCAAATCATCAGCATTCGAGTCACGCAGCGTTTGGCGGAGAACATCGAGCGCTCGATTCGATCGTGAGCAGCTCAAATGGCACAAAGGAATATCATTTAAATTTATTCATATTTTAGGGGGTGTTTATGGTTGCTCTACTACAACCGTCGGTGACATTCCCTGTGTGGAATTCATCTTCCGTTGCTACCTTGTAATCGTGGTGAAACGGAATTTATAGCCGCAGGCTCGGAGATGAGTAATACTGAGTTTTAATTATGGAATCATGAAAGCAAAAAAAAACGAGAAGACGGTTCGAGCATTTCTCCGCATCTATTTGTTTATTTACCCATTCAAATAGCTATTTATCCAGTAGTGACAAACAGAGAATTATTTGTGTGTTTTCTCTGCTCAAGAGCAGCGCAAAAATGGGTACCGTTTACCTGAATCCGCTAAAGAAGCCAAAGTTTAACGCCCCCTTTGAAGAGAGTGATTTTTTTTTTGTCGATCAGTAGGTTCGAAGTTGATGTTGGAGCAAATGTTTTCTTTATGCGGTCCGTCAACACGATCATCATTAGTTCGGTGGATCGACGGTCGGGTGGAAGGGGGCAGGGGTCCTCAACGGTGTTGGTCCTCACTTGAGTTCGACGGGTTTGCAAGGTGACTGCAATAAAAATCGGACAACCAACGGTCACTGCTTGCTTATGTCCACTCGGTGATTAGCGGGTTTGATTAAGATGCAAAGTGGTTGGTTTTTACGAGAAATATCTCTTTTACTTAGGGATTGGAGACAAGTGGTTTGATGAAGTCATCACAAAATTCGGTGGAATCGAGGTATTGCGAATTAATTTGGTTGTAATGGATCGCGGTCGTTGTATGCCGGATTCGCAATTGATGGAAGAATTGCAATAACAAAGATACGTCAATCAGTTTGAGCTTGCGTCTTTACACAATCCGATGTTTTTGTTTTCAATTTTTTGGTGGAAATATTAAACAGATATGATTGAAACTACGCCAATCCCCTGGTTTCAATCATATTATTTAAATATGCATTCCCCCTATTGAATAAAAATAAACGAAAAATATACATCATATGAACAAAGGAGTAATATATCCTGTTAAGTTTCGAGGAGTGATATATTAAGCATGGGATCGAGCTTGAAACCATTGCGCTGGAACTTTCAAAGCCAAAAAAATAGATACTTTGTTTTCTTGATCATCCAGCGCCTGGTAGACACTTATAATACTCGCGACATTCTTGAAATGATATGTTTTTACGTCTACTCGTGACTCTTGAGAACTACTTTTGACAGACTCTTGACTGAAATCTCCATTTACAAACCAACCTGATGCTTTTTTCGCAAAAAAAAAACTCTTTTGAATTTAGTTCTTGACAATAACTTCGATATTTTAGATTTACTTCGTAAAAAAGATTTTTTAGTTAATATTGATAGGTTGACCAGATTTTTAATACTGCACGTGAAGTTTCAAGCTGAAGAAAATGTCAAAATTCACATCGAAATACCTCATGGCTCCATGGCTATCTGCACTTGTGGAAAGCGAAGTGAAATTTGTGTCACAACTTTGCCATTTTCGGAGCAACACAATAAAAAACCACACATTTTGCCCGGATTTAGCTTCATGTCACTATTCTATAAGCGTGCTGAAATGCTATGAAACTAATTCGGTGCATTTTGTCGCAAGGACATGAATCCACCGAACTGTCCTGAACTACGTCCAATCCTAACTTATTGGGCCATGATGGAGCGGGAACTCAGAGAGGCCAAAGAGAAAATAAACGATGTAAAGGACGTGCGTAGAAAGTGGATAAAAAATGACAAAAATGTACCAAATTTGACTATACAAGCTCTTATGGATGGCGTGAGGCGAAGGCGTCGAGAATTTTACAAAAAAAAGTGATACAATGTATGTGAACTGAGCTCAGTTCATGTAAGTATATGTAAAATTACCGAGAAAATTTGATTTTATCCGATTTTTACATGAGAATTTATAGTACATTAACTATGTTGCAATAATTCTGTGTTTGCCTTTTACTTTAGGTTTTTCAAGAACTCCCTGGAGTATAGAGCTTCATGTCTACAAGCGAAACCGTCATTTTTTAATAGTTTATAATTACTATATTAGTTCTTGGAGGTTCAAAGCTCAATGCAGAAACAAGAATTTTGGTGGAAGTTTAATCTAGGGTATCCAAGAACGCTTCGAACTTTTGGTCTTCATATCTACACGGACAGAAAGTTATTTGTACTGAAACTAAAATCAAACAATTCTGTTTTGTTAGGTACTATTCAATTTAAATTAATGTAAAATGGCTTTTGTTTATAATGAATTGTTTTCCAAGTTCAAATTTTGTTGTAATATGGATGCTCGGCACTGAAAATATTAAGTTTGTCAGAAGCAGATAATTCCTCATCTCCATGCGAAGCGCTAGGAGTGGACGGTAATTTATTGCAAGAACGAATAGACATGAAGAGAAAGTGTATTGATAGTTCCGTATAGGGCAACGGCAGGCTTTGAAAATTGAAAAATACAAGTTTGAAAACGAGCGGAGGGCATTATTGAACGGTAGTTTCCGATCAGGCACATAATCCTTTACCATACTACCCCATATTGGGAGAGGGACAAATCGCTAGAACTAGAAAAAAGCAATAAAGAATGTGCACACCAAAAAGTAGTCGTCGGAAATGCCCTAATGCAGTCTTCTCCGTGTACGCTTTGCTAATCCGATCACTACTACATGAATATTAATGTATGTGTGCTATGATGAAGACGTCGTTTGGCTACAGTAACCTTTATTCAGTAAAATGGCGTCGAATCAAGAACGCGTGCGCGAAGCAATTTTGCACAAAAGAGTGGAAAATCCAGATATGTCGCACGGCGATATTGCCAAGTCATTAAAAATCGCAAAATCGACGGTTACTAAAGTGCTAAAAAACTTTCAGCAGCGCTTAACTTTAAAGAGAAAGGTCGGTTCCGGAGGTAACCATGATTCTCGTTTCGTCGCGGAGAGGAAGAAAGTGATTAAAGAATTTAAGAAGAAACCGAATATCTCCGTTCGTGATGTGGCGAAAAAAGTGAAAATGTCTCCATCGTTCGTCCAGAAAGTGAAGAAAAGTGCAAGCTTGAAATCATTCAAAGTAGGTGTTGCTCCAAATCGTAACGACAGCCAGAACAAGAGCGCAAAATCTCGATCGAGAAAATTATATGACACTATGCTGAAGGAATACGACTGCATAATATTGGACGACGAAACATATTGCAAAGCTGACTTTAAGCAGATACCGGGACTACAGTTTTATACCTCGTTGCAAAGAGGAAATGTTGCTGATCGTTTTAAGCAAAAAAAATTGTCGAAGTTCCCTTAAAAATACCTCGTATGGCAGGCAATATGTGGATGCGGTCTCAGAAGCGACATCTTCATCACGACTGGCACTCTAAATGGACAAATTTACGTAAAAGAGTGTCTGAATAAACGACTGTTGCCGTTCATTCGGGAACACAACGGTTCGGTGCTGTTCTGGCCTGACCTGGCATCTTGCCACTATGGAAAACTGGATAAGGATGGGTACATTGCTAATGGTGTAAATATTGTCCCAAATTATTGCAATCCGCCGAATTCGCCAGAACTCCGTCCGATCGAAAAGTATTGAGCTCTGATCAAGAGGAATCTTCGAAAAACGAATAGCTTAGCAATTGATCAGAAAAGCTTCAGGCGTAACTGGCAGAAAGCTGCAAAATTGGTGACGGATGACACTGTGCAAAAACTGATGGAAGGTGTCAAACGAAAGGTGCGGGCATTTGGATATAACAGGTCAAATTAACTTAACTGTATATGTTTTATATTTGTATTTTTATGAAGTCTTAAATAAATGATTTACTTTTGATTTTCTCATATTTTCCATTTAATACCACTAATTTCCCGTTGACTACTTTTTGGTGTGCACATTCTTTAGGTAGTATAAGAGCCCGATCGGTTGCATAACCTTTTACCAGTCAAGGGGATTTCCTTCCCTTGCCTATCCTGCATGGGGTAGTATGGTAAAGGGTTATGTGCCTGATCGGATACTACCGTTCAATAATGCCCTCCGCTCGTTATCAAACTTGTATCTTTCAATTTTCAAAGCCTGCCGTTGCCCTATACGGAACTATCAATACACTTTCTCTTCATGTCTATTCGTTCTAGCAATAAATTACCGTCCACTCCTAGCGCTTCGCATGGATATGAGAAATTATCTGCTTCTGACAAACTTCATCAAAGATCGTTACTTCCGCGCATGGGAGAATACAAAAACAACAATCAATGTATTGAAAATATCTTTACTTCAATCCGTTTTCGATCGTTTCGAAAACATGGATTTTGTACAAAAAAAAAAATTTTTTAAAATTTTTAAAAAAAAAAAAAAAAAAATTTTTTTTTTTTTTTTTTGGGGGGAATATTTCTTTCCTGCTTTTAGTACAATACAAGAAAGGATTTCAGTAAAGATCTGCCAATCACTGCTCTTCTTCAATCGTACTCGAACATGTTGGTGATACCGCTGGGGTGGGCGGGAATCATTTGTTGATTTAGTATCCCGAAATAAATATGAAAGCTTGGATGACAGTTATGACTTCATATTCATTATTCAAGTAACTTCTCACAACTTACTATGGCCTAGTGAGATCAACCACGGATTTTTATTTAACTCGAATTTCTCTAAACTACAATTCAATTTCTGGTTATGCTTCTAGGTCTTAGGACTTCAATGCCATGGTGTTCTTGGATAATCGTGAACATCCATAGAACCCAATATGTTTTCTTCTTTCTTTTTAGCATTTCAAGCTTATTGCTTGCTCTCAACTTAGTGTTCTAAATGCATTTTCTCAGTTATTAATTGAGAGTTTTCGATGACAGGTACCATTTTTGCATTAGTATGATTGTGTGGCAGCTACAATCTTACCCTATGCCCAGGGAGTCGAGGAATTTTCCGTAACGAAAAATTCCTAGACCAGACTGGAAATCGAACCCAGCCACCTTCAACTAGGTTTTGCTTTTTAGCTGCGCCTTTGCCGACTCAGTTAAGGGAGGACCCCGATATGTTATTTCATTTTTTTAGATCTCTGGACCTCTGGACTATGAATCGAATCCATAAACTGTCAAAGTATCTCTGATTACGTTTGCAGATCTTGGCAGCTTATTCCAGGGGGTTCTTGAATGACAATTTTATTATTTAACTTAGATCTCGTTGCCTCTACGAATGTGAATCAAATCCATAGAATACCATCATAACTCCATGGAGTGCTTGGATGACAAAGAAAATTGGTTCAAGCTTTGTCTGTACATCGAGTTTTTATACTACCAAAACATCCCTGTAAAGCTATGTCCATTTAGAATCTGGAATAATAAAATCATATGTATCTCGGTAACGGATTGAGGTACAGATAAGTTTAATACATCAAAACAAAGATTTTAAGGAAAAAATGTCAATACAAATCATTTCTCTTCGTTTCTAATGAAAATTCGCATTTTCTCTTTTATTCCTCCCATCAAACGCTGCACACCTCCGGAGTCAACTTCCTTGGCACATTTGTTCCACATTTTCGTCATCTGAATCGCGTCCCGAGCCGTTTTTTCACCTTTCTTAAGCTTCCGCTTCATTATTGCCCAAAATCTCTCGTTGGACCGGAACTGCGGGCAGTTGGGTGGATTTATGTTTTTATCGATGAAATCTACGTTATTATCGCGGTACCACTGGATGACTTCCCGGCTGTATTGGCAACTCGCCAAATCTGGCCAAAACTTCACATGACCTTTATGGGCTTTAATTAAAGGTAGTACGCGGTACTACCCGGTAGTAGGCATTCTTCCTTGTACAGCTTCGAGTCCATCGTCTTATTTGTCACAAACATTTTGGACTTTGCTCCGCAGCTGCATATCCCTTGCCAAATCATCAGTTTTTTTTGGCAAATTTGTCCATATTTATTTTATTATTATTATTATCACCGTCTTCGATTAAAATAATCGTACAGACTGAACTACTTAATACTAGTTTACAATAACTTAAAGTCTAAACAGTTGTACTTATTCGATTTTTAAAAACATTTTTGGATATATCAAAGTCGAATTCGTCACATACAGCATTGAAAGTTCGAAGACAGGAATCAAACGGATTATTATATCCGTAGTTAGTGCGGTGATAAGGAACAGCAAGCATCGGATAATTTCGAAGTCGACGAGGAGGAACGTTCAGTGAAATCTGCTCAAGCAGCGCAGGGCAGTCAATAACGCCGATTAGGATGTCAAAGACCAGCAGACGCTGCATTTTAACACGCCTGTCAGTCAGTAGATCCAAATTGATCAGTTTGCAACGGTCCGAGTAAGGAGGGAGATTGTTCGGGTCATTCCAAGGAAGTGAACGAAGTGCGAAACGAACGAACTTCCTCTGTACGCGTTCAATGGAAACGATGGGTGCCACATAATAAGGAGACCAAACGGGGGCCGCATACTCAAGGATGCTCCGCACCAAACTGCAATAGAGTGATTTTAAAGCATAGATATCAGTGAACTCAGAGGCGTGCCGTCGGATTAGCCCTAACACTGAGAAGGCTTTAGCAGTCGTGATTCCCACATGCTGATTGAACTGTAGCTTGGCATCGATGGTAACTCCCAGGTCGCAGATTGAAGCCACACGATCCAGATGCGCAGACCCCATGCTGTACTGGTGATGAGCGGGATTGTTGGAGCGAGTGAAGGATATAACTTTGCATTTATCTTTATTAACCCGCATGCCATTGTCGCTACACCAGATTAACAATGTGTTGATATCCTCTTGTAAAGCGACACAGTCGCGTGGAGAACATATTACACGAAAAAATTTGAGATCATCGGCGAACGATAGTTTGAACGACGAGAGGCACAAGCACAAATCGTTAACGAAGATGTTAAATAACAGCGGGCCTAATACGCTGCCTTGGGGTACTCCTGACGTGATGTTGAGCTGACGAGATCTTGATGAATTGACCACTACGTGCGCTGTGCGGCCGGAGAGATATGAAAAGAGCCACTTCGTTAGCCAGTCAGGATAGCCGATGCGTTTGAATTTGTCAATTATCAAAATGTGAGGAACTGTGTCGAATGCTTTAGCAAAATCGACATACACCGCGTCCACTTGCCTTCCCAATTCAATCTCTCGTGACAGAGAGGTAACGTAGCACATCAAGTTTGTTGTTGTTGAGCGATGTTTCATGAAGCCGTGTTGATTATCGGAAATGAGTGGCGCGGCTACAGTGTAGAGGACATTGTGCATCAACTTTTCGAAAACTTTGCTCAAACAACACAGAATGGAAACACCACGATAATTTGTGACTCGGTTGACGTTTCCTGATTTATGGATGGGAACGATAGAAGCAGTCTTCCAAACGGAAGGAAATGTTTTTTCGCTAAGCGATCGGTTGAATAATATCGTGACAGGGGCTGCGAGTCCCACAGCACACTTCTTCAGGAATAGTGGTGGTATGCCGTCTGTTCCGGATCCTTTCTTGGAATCGAGAGCTTGTATGACATTCAGCACTTCATCAGAAGAGAATTGGATGACGGGAAAGTTAATGTTGTGCGAAGAAATATGCGCAAAGCAATCGAGGCGTGGTACAGGACACGACTTACTGAATACATTCTCGAAGAATTCAGCGAAAAGGTTAGCGGCTTCTGCGTTAGAGCTAGCATGAGCCTTCTCATATGTAATGTTGCAGGGGATGCTAGCAGAGGATCTCAGTTTTCTAACGAAACCCCAGAAACGTGTTGGTTCCTGTTTGATGCTTGCTTGAATCCTGGATAAGTAGTCGTCATGAGTGGATTGCAAAACAGATTTGAATGTTGCCTCAACTTCTCTTAGGATGGTTTTGTCGGCTTCAGATTTCGAGAGGAAATAGTGATTACGTGCCTTCCTGAGTAAGTTGCGAAGGTGTCGCAACTCAGAGGTCCACCACGGTTTGTTGAAGGTCGAGTTAACCGCACGTCGTGTGCGCGGTACAAAAATGCTGCAAATTTCGAAGAGCTTGTCGTAAAATGCTGCAGATGTTTCGTCGATCGTTGCAGTCCTCGCGAGAAAGCTCCAATCAACCTCTCCAAATGCTATTTTCAACTGATCGAAATCACACCTGTTAAAGTCGTAGCCAAAACTGTCAACATCGTCATCGAGCGAGGTCGGAATAACGTCGCCCACGTCGAATAGTAAAACGAACGGCGCATGATGGTTGTCAATTGGTAAAAGTGGTGCAGGGGGCTCAACTAAATCTAGAAGTTCTGGCAGACTTACAAAAACCAGGTCAAGGATTCGACTGTTGATGTTTTCGAAGTGGTTAACTTGCCGCAGGCCGGTAGCAAATAATGCTTCGATGAGAGACTGCTCGTGTTCGGATGCAATATTTGTAGGGATGTAGCCATTTAACTCTTCGTCCAACTGCCATCGCAAATTTGGGAGGTTGAAGTCACCCAAAGACAAAATGATATCCTCTGCTGACGCACTGTTTACGAGACTCTGTACTGCATTTGCATGGTCAGAATATCGGTCAGCGGACGAGTTGGGGGGGATATAAATTGTGATGATGTAGAGTGAGCGGTGATCCAGACTCACCCGAACCGCTACTTGCTCCAAATGTTCGCTATTTGACAGTGGGAACGCCTCGCAGCGTAAGTGATGCTTCACGGCAATCAGCACACCACCACCCCGTGAATGATGACTGCTTGCTGCACTACGGTCGCAGCGGAAAAAAGTGTAGTCGGGAGAAATCTCTGCGTTTTCGATATCGTCACGAAGCCAGGTTTCGGTGATAACAAGCAAATCGTAGTCGCAACTGGACAGCAGCATACGTAGACGAGCAATTTTGGTGCGCATACCTCGCACATTCTGGTAGTATACCGATAAGCTGGATCTTGGCCTGGAATCGGAGAGCGATTCAAGTCTTGTTGGGCAATTAGCGCAAACGTACTTGCCTGAATTAACGTTTTGGAAACCCCTTTCCCTACATCCACACGTAGGGCCGGGACGGCTGCTGGTCGGTGGCTGGAGTGGCTCGACTACGGTGGGGGGATCGGGGGCTTCCACAGTGCTGTGTTCGATGCGTCCCGGTGTTCGGCTCACAAGCTGGGATTGTTGAGATGCGTCAAACAATGGAAAAACGCTGGAAACGGAGGGCGAATCAGGTCTTGAAGGGCAATTAGCGCATACGTACTTACGTGTATTCACGTTTTGGAAGCCCCTTTCTCCGCACCCACACGTAGGGCCGGGACGGCTGCTGGTCGCTGGCTGGAATGGCTCGACTACGATGGGGGGATTGAGGGCTTCCGGGGTGTGGTGGTCGGGGCGTGGCGGATTAATAGTTTGTGATAGAGTGTTGCTTGTAGCTGCATTGTTACTATTGGGGTAGCTCTGGGGGTTCTGGGTTATGCGCCTGAATTGGCGGTGGACATTTTCGGAAATTTTTGGGGGCTGTAGTCCTCGAAGGACATTATTCCCTCTGGCCATGTCGAGGGATCAAGTGCGTTGTTCTTCAAGGCTGGATCGAGACCAACTTTGAACGAAATAAATGACATGCTGCTTGTGTCAGCGCCTTTGGCCACCAGTTTGACCACATCGGGATTGTTATCCAATCCTAGGTTTGCCTTAACAATAATGTAGCTTGATTCAAGCTACATTATTGCCACAGCAATAATGTAGCTTGAATCCATTTCTCGCAGATGTTCTCATAACCACTTCTGAGTACGGTTCAAGGTGTGGCATGGAGCTCCATCTGGTTGAAATACAACATTTGGCTTCGGGACGTACGGCTCTTTGATCCACGGAAGAACATACTAACTTAAAATGCCGATGAAGACCTCTGTATTTACTTTTTCACCTTCTGGAATGTGCACCGGGTTCCTTTTCTTGCCATCGGAAGCCCCCCAATCCAAACACCATAACGCTAGCAGGATGCTCTCGTCGGTGAACTTCGCTTGAGGAAGTTCAAGATTTTCTAACATTGCTCGAATCGTAGCTGCCGGATGCGGTTGGTAATCATGTGAGTTTTTTTTTCCGTGTCCTCGACTTCACCTCGCAATCTTGTTTTACGATTCTCCGTGCCCAAAAGTCGCTGAACCCGTGTTTCTTCGCCATTTTCTTCATTGAAGGCACTGGATTCGTCCTTTTGATGACAATGATAACCCTCGGACGACCTGTGGTCACATTCGGTTCTTTCTTTTATCGGTCTTAGACCATTTTCACAGTTCACCGGGACACTTTTTTTTTATTTCTTTATTAGAGTGGTTTTCAGCCTCCTGGGCTGGTTCGCCACACCGGGACACTCCCACGGCGATTGAAATGTCTTTTTGTGACATTTGCGTGACACGAACACGTTGCCACTTCGTCATGGTGCAACTGTCATACTAAGGAAATCGGATTCTTCTACTCGCAGTCTACTATGACATGAATTATAGCTTACTTGCATGCAAATAAAACCAAAGCATTGTATCCACAGGTTAGACGAGAACCTTATTTGTACGATGGTGCAAACATTGTTCAACTGCAGGTAGTTCTTGGAAGACAAATAAAACATGTTCAACCCAATATACCATTTTTATAGATGGATCACTTGGAATATGAACCGAATCCAAAAACTAACAACGTATCTCTTGATTATGCTTGCGGATCTTATATCCTTAACTCCAAGTTATTCTTGGATGACAGAGATAATTCGTTCAACCTAGTATATCATTTTATAAAGATTTCTGTTTTCTACACCCAAAATAAAAAAGCAAGATTGTTATGCAATTTCGCATGATTTTGTTTCATTTCTCGCTGTGGATCGTAACTTGGAGAAAAAATGCAACATTGCTTGTGGGCAAAAATGTAACACAGCAATTTGCTTTGAAAAATAAAATGTGTGCATGAGGTTTTGCAGGGGTATATCAACTAATAGTTTGGAGTTCGAAGATCAGTCGGCTCACAAAAATAAAATGTGAGATTTATTGAACCGAGATTCGAACCACAGCCACTGGCGTGATGGCTCTTGATGTTCACTTCTAGGCCACGTTATCAAGTTGAGAGTAAGGGAATAGAAACCTTACAGTTGGTTCGCTTGGCGAGGCACTCAACGGTACATCAGTAATGGAAAAGGATATATGCGTTGCGGCAATCCAAGGGTATCAACTTATCCATATTTAAACGTTGGTGATGATTAAACAAAGACTCAACGGTTGCTTCGACTGTCGAGGCTCTAAACATGACGGCGGAATTTGTTTCGATCAATTTGTGTCTGCCAGCCAGTTGCATACATTTGCATGGCTTCGTTTGTACCATAAAACGCTTTGTGGATCAAGATGGGCAAAATTGCCTTCTCTGAACCATGTGGATTTCTCAAGATATGATTGCAAAAACTGCAATCGCATTTTTTTCCACCTTTTCAACTTTTGGGTGTAGATATATGAAATATGTATCCATAAACTACCAACATACCTCATGGTTATGCTTGTAGATCCTAGAACTCCAACTCCAGGGAGCTCTTCGATGATAAATAAAATTCAATCAACCCAATATTTAATTTGCCAAGCAACACAATTCCAATATATTCAGTCACAGCAACTTGATTGTGACTTAATTCAGTCACATTGAAGTTATTTTAATCGATTTGCAACATCTGTGCTGATGGGGTTAACTAATGCCTCTGGATAGAATCCATAAAATACCAACATATCTCTGAGAATGCTTGTAGATCTTAAGAGCTTAAGGCCAGGGAGTTCTTGGATTCATCAAACCGAGTTTATCATTTTACTTAGATCTCTGTGTAGGAAATTCGAATCGAATCCTTAAACTACCAATAAATCTCTGGTTATGCTTGTAGATAATAAGACCGCAACTCCATATGACTTTGAAAGATCCATCAACACATTATATTGTTCAACATAAAACTCTGAAAATCCAGGTGTACGTACCCAATCATAACATCAAACAATTCAACTTAATTGTTCCACATTTCCAGTTTCTCACGTACATATTGCGTGTGTTCCATTTCTCTGAACGTGTTTATCAATCCTGATGAAATGTTTACCACTGAATGAAAAATCCTTACAAATCAGATCGCTGTCATTATACTTTTTTTGCTATGAAAACTAAAGGTGCTGCAGTAATTAGAAGAGGGGACGAAACTCTAATTGGAACAGACTTCGTATTTCTAGATTAAGTGATCCCAAGTACGCAGTGTAGACAAGAATGCTCATACACTTCATGTCGTACACTCAACAGTTAAGAACCCAAGTAACATTGCCAAAACCATCCAGCTTTATTAAGTTAAATTAAAGTTTTACGAAAGCCACTAGAAATCAATTTAGTTTTATTATGGCACCAAGAGGTGCCAATAGGTTTCATGTTTTAGTCAGGTTTATGAGAACCTGCACAGCTCGTTTACAACGATCTTAAAACCTTGTTTTCTCAAAAAAAAAATTATTCCGATCAAAGGTTTTGAAATTATTGAACTCGTAAAATGCTGTTTTAAAATGCCGTTTTACGACTCATTCATACTATCTCAATATGGTCAGTTAAAAAATATTTTAAAACCATTTTGCTTCAAGTAAATGCATTAAACGACAAATTTGTGTTATAGTAGTCGTTGCGGAGATAAATTGGCTTTTTGGCAAAACTGTGATTTTTCCCAATCGCCATATTGAAATATGAGAAATAATTGAAATGTGGAAAAATAAATGCACCAAATTTTAAATGTAATCCAAATGAACTGTAGCTCCGACGTCAATTCTGGCGTTTTTTAAGATAACCTTATTGAATTCAATCAATTTTCAGGAAATTCATGATTGATTTTTCGAATATCTTTGTTTTAATTTTGTTTTTGTTGTTTTATACTCGTATAAATTTCCGAGGCGCATTAATTTTCGGCACTTATCGTGCCAATATTCACCATAAAATCAAATGCGCATGGGATTTGAATAATAATACGCTGTAAAAAACTCAATTTCTTTTGGTTATTTTACTATCAAACAAAATTTCCCGCAACACTAGAACTTTTTTCTTAGATATTATTTACTGCTAAATGATTCAGAAAAGCTGAGAATCGAACAAATCAATACAACAAAAACCAACCACGATCACAGTGAAAATTGACAACTGTGAACATTTGGTGGTATGCTGGTTTTCATGGCAGCCAATAGGTTTTATGAATGTTCTCAAGTGGTCATAGCATCTTTCACTAGAACATTAACAAAATCTTTTTGGTGGGCCACTTTGTACGGCTTTCGGCTTTAAAGAAGCATGGGTAAATTCAGATTGTTTCTGCGAGTTCCGGTATTGACAAACCACGATTTGCCTTGCGTCCGTACAAAATCTGCTCGCGCAGCTGTTTTTCATTTGTCACCATCTTGAACACTAAACATGGAATGCAGTTATCAATCATATTTTTTTTTTTTTTCATTAAAGACTCCCAGCATTAAAGAGCTCAGCGAAATTTATTGTTTATGTGCTATATTTCAAAAGTTACAGTGATTTCAAGGTGTCTGGATTAATGTGGATACCGATCCTAATGCAGTGTCACAAAACATACAAGTTTCTATTATTAATCGTGTGACGTATAAAATATTGCATGCAAAAGCCAATATTTACCAGCAACATGTGTTACAAATCATTGCTTTGTGTAGAATGAAATATAATTTTCTTCGCATTGCTTTATAAATTAGAATCCAGATTTTTTTTCATGCAGATACTTTGCCATCCCTATTTCCCCTTTGGTGTTTTAAAAATGCCAGCAACAACAGAAATCAGAACAGATGTCTGTTTGACATTAATGACTAAATTTGTATTTCGTGTAAGACCTATTGATGCGTTTTGAATTAATTTCAAACATTGAATCTCAATCGATAATGTCTATAAACAAATTCAAAGCTCAATTTGATAAATTCAAACAATGATTTCAAGCGGTAAAAATTTAATTCTCCACGGAAACAACCCAAACTTCCTGATTATCGAATTCAACAAAAAATCAACCTAAAAAACCATTCTAACTACGTCCTTTCCTAACATTTTTCCACAGATCCCACCACAACGACGTCCTACGTTCGCCCGCCGAGATGGAGCCCGCCTCGCCACAGCACCGCCAGCTGTTGCCAACCACACTGCCCAGCACCCGTCGGTGATGTTCAGCGGAGCAGCGCTCCGTTTGCTGCCACTAGTCAATCGTCATCATTGCATCCACCAGCAGCATCATCAACATCACCATCTCCATCATCACCGCCGGCAGCCGCCCTGCCAACCAGGAGGATGACAGTATGCACGAAAAGCTGCTTTCGATTCCGCCACAGGAAAATGTCACTGCTGTGGCTATTACTGATGATATGTGCCTTCGCCGGCGATAGCGGCGGAGGGAAAGATGGAAGAGGAGGAGGAGGAATAGGATTAGGACTATTTAGGCTAGCCAGTGCCGAACATGTTCGGGAGCTGGAAGTGTCCGAAGGGGTGCCGATTGGGCACCAGATTGGGTTCATTGGGGAATTCCTGCACGGGGTCGACAGCGGACCGCCGTATCTGATAGTGCCGGTACCGGGAAGTGCAGTGGATACGGAACTAGCGATAGATCACACAACAGGAGAAATCCGAACAAAAGTCCCGCTGGATAGGGAGAAACGATCATCCTACTCCTTAGTGGCAATTCCGCTGAGCGGAGAAAACGTCCGAGTTGTGATACGGGTGTTGGACGAGAATGACAATGCACCAACTTTCCCAACGGCTCTAATGAACATTGAGTTCCCGGAGAATACTCCGCGAGATGTTAAACGAACGCTGAATCCGGCCAGGGATTTGGACCTCGGAAGGTACAACACCCAAAGGTACAATATCGTGTCCGGGAATGTAAATAATGCCTTCCGGTTATCGTCGCACCGAGAACGGGATGGAGTATTATATCTAGATTTACAGATCAACGGATTTCTCGATCGGGAAACCACCCCAGCTTATAGCCTCGTTGTAGAGGCACTGGACGGTGGTAATCCTCCACTGAGGGGTCAAATGACGGTCAATATAACGATCCAGGATGTGAACGATAATCAGCCAATATTCAACCAGAGCCGGTATTTCGCTACTGTTCCAGAAAATGCCACAATCGGTACCACGGTACTGCAGGTCTACGCAACCGATCAAGATGCCGGAGAAAACGGTCTGGTTGAGTACGCCATCAATAGGAGGCAAAGTGATAAGGATCAAATGTTTCGGATAGATCCCACCACGGGGTTGATTTCCGTCAATAAGCCGCTGGATTTCGAAACTAAAGAACTGCACGAATTAGTGGTAGTGGCAAAAGATCGCGGTCTGCAACCGCTGGAAACTACAGCCTTTGTGTCGATACGAGTGACTGATGTGAACGACAATCAACCGATAATAAACGTGATATTTTTGAGTGATGACGCGACGCCGAAGATTTCAGAATCAGCCCAGCCCGGAGAGTTTGTCGCGCGAATTTCAGTGAATGATCCCGACTCGAAAACGGAATATTCGAATGTGAATGTGACGCTTTCCGGTGGTGAAGGTCATTTCGGGTTGACCACGAGGGATAACATAATTTATCTAGTGATTGTTTCGCTTCCTTTGGATCGTGAAATAAAGCCGAATTATACTTTGAGTGTAGTGGCAACGGATACCGGAAATCCACCGTTGCATGCAGCGAAGACGATTTTTCTCACGGTAACGGACATCAACGACAATGCGCCGGAATTCGAGAAGGAAATCTACCACGCGAATGTGATGGAAGTGGCCGATCCGGGAACCTCGGTAATCCAGGTGACTGCCATCGATAAAGACGAGGGCAACAACTCGGCCATCGCGTACTCCCTGCTGGATACACCCGATACCCATTCGCAGTGGTTCCAGATCGATGCCAACTCCGGGTTGATAACAACCCGAGCGCACATTGACTGTGAAACCGATCCGGTGCCGCAGTTGATCGTGGTGGCGAAAGATAATGGCTTCCCGCCAATGTCTTCCACCGGTACCGTGCTGGTCACCATCCACGACGTCAACGATAACGAGCCGATTTTCGATCAGAGCTTCTACAACGTTTCGGTGGCGGAGAACGAACCCAAAGGACGCTGCATTCTAAAGGTGAGTGTTTAATTTTAAATTACTTGTCTCTCGAACCCTTACCGCCACCATCCCGTTTCAATTATGTGTAACCCATCGAATCGATCTGCAAACTTCCACCACATGGTGCATTGACGTAGCGAGGTGCAATCTCATCACTCGCATTGCAAGTAAAACAGTAAAGAGTCCTCTCGCCACGCCACTGACTCCACATTCTCGATTATAACGCGATTTTCTTATCTCGAGTATTTTATTATATTCAATTTCAACAAATATTAATATTCATCTTTGCTGCCGCCGTTGCCGTTCCTACCGGTGAACGGAGGATGCCATGACGATGGTTCATCCACCAGCATTTGCTTTTCGCGTGTTCTGCTTCGCTTGCACGCACCGTCCGCCGTTTTTCGATCTTGGGGGCTTAGAATCGAAACCACAGAACACAGTGAGAGCATACATCAGTCAGCGTTGGTCACAATCGATCTGCGCTCAATCTGATCACCGCACTGAGACGAAGCAAAACTAACCCATCATCATCACTGAACCTTTCGGAATTCCGATCTATTGAAGATCAACGCGCTGACACCGTTTCTCCGTTTTCTATGTTCCCTCTCCCAGGGGAGAACGTGTGCCGTTGATCGTGGTGCGCCCCTCATCAACCGCAACTCACAACGATGTCGCTTCATCGAGTTGTTCTGGCAACAACAGGCTAGAATTGGTCGCGATCGGTCGCGGTCAATCTCCCTCTCTCTGAGTTTGGCTCTCTATTTGTGCACGCACACCAAGATGCGCACATTCTTGACCGGTTCCATCTCTCCATCTCTTCTTGGAAGTCGTCCTGTCTTTCTCTACCACTTCTTCGACCACTACTGGGTCTGGCCGCGCGATTTCTCATCAATTATGTGTGCCTTCTTTCCCGCATTCTCTTCACACTTGGTTTACGGTTCAACACCAATGGTTACATGGGAGAAGAGTATAGCGAAATGAAGAAAAAAAATCTGCCTCCCAAAACGGGAGCGAATCCACTAGAAGGGTAATACTGAATGAATTAATGTTGGACGAATGTTTCTGCCTGCGCCGCAGTCCACTTCCAATATTTTAAACAAGTTTTGAACAAACCATGTTTCGAACAAGGTCCCCGAATACGTACCGAATGTGATGGCTTCTAGTCGATTGAGGTCTAGTTAATTTTTCTGCTGTCACTTCCGGAAACGTTCAGTTCATTCCCAAAACGAACCGAATGATTGTTGACTGTTTCCATGGATTCGGGGAAGATTGTTTACTGTCTAAGCAAACAGCAAGCAGTAAGCAGACATGATTATGAGAATATCCGATACCAACTTGAAAAGTTGAAAAAATTTGCCGACAAAATATGGAAACACTAAGTCAAACATTTAGATTAGAACGCTTCGCTGCTGTATTTTAATTGTTTTTTTTTGTTTTTTTTTTTGGGGTTTTTTGGGTTGGGGGGGGGGGGGGGGGGGGGAAAAATTTAATGGGGGGGGTGTGTGGTTTTTTAAAACCACAGAGAACAGACGTTCATCTTCGGTCTGCTACTTGTGTAAAACTTTAAACCGTCATTTCAAATGTATGTCGTTATGCTCCTGGTAGGCGGCGCTGCAGTTGTGCGATAACTGTAATTCTAATGTTTATCAATAAAAAGCCTAGCACATAACCTGAAAATTTTTGTTTGTTTTTCTTTGCACTTGCTTTTTATAGTGGCTGCCCATATAAACTTTTACACACGTTTTTCAAGAAAAGGTATATGGACATCAATGTCTGTTCTCTGTGGTAAAACTTTTGGTAGAAAAGAATTCGGCAATTTGTGGTTGAACACGTAGGAATTTTTTTAAGGTGCAGGTTTTCAGCACTAGTAAGATATGATGCGAAACTGCACTGAAAAATAAATTTCGTTATGATTTATTATTATACTATAAATTTATTAACAACAAATCTATTCGTTGTTTTCTGCAACAAAACTGATTTATTCTTTTTAAGAAGCTCTCTTTATATTCAATGCCAAACGCGCAACTGTCCAAAGCACGAAGCGTTGGTTGACACAGAAAGATCATTCGTGCATTGTACGAAAAGAATACAAAGAGCTACGAAAATTGTGTTACAAATAAAAGAGAAGCGTCTCTCTAGACGTTGCGTTTATGGCTGACAGATCTACTATATCGAATCGAAATGTCATTGAAAAAAGCGCAACGACTAAGAGTTGTTCAGCGTTTTGTTTTTTTTTATTTTTCTTACATGGGTCTTTTTTTTGGAAAGCGCTGTAATTAAATCCGTTGCTGATCTCACTAGGCATTGTGACTCGTGAGAGGGCTACTTAACTAATGAGTATGAAGATATAACTCTCGACAGCGCTTTAATTTTTATTTTGGGATAAATCAATGATTCCCGCCCACCCCAGCAGCAACGCCAACTTGTATGAGATCGATAGGTGATCGTCTTCACGAAATTCATTTCGTGCATTGTACAATATAAACACACTAAGAGTGTATATTGTACAATATACACTCTTAAAAATTATGAATCTTACACGTAATCCTTATATCCCGTAAATGTATGATGACTTAATTTTAAATGTGACTCAATTTTATGTCAATTCTGATGAAGTCGGAGAATTTAATTAGCAACATTCAATAATCGATCATATTGCACTGAAAGCCACGATCCATAACCTACTTTAAATCTACTATTGCATTATGTGTCATAGTTCTAAATTTAAGAGAAACAAGTCGTGAAAAAAAGAAAAAAGGCTGTATTTTGTGATTCGAATGAAGAAGATTTACATAATCGTTGGCTTCTGATTTAACGACATACAAAGCATTTAGTCTATTTTTCAACATTGTCAGTATCACACGTCACGAATATCCACAAAAGTATCGAGCAAACCCTAACCAGAGAAAATAAAATATGAATTAGAAAAGTTGATCTCGACAACTGAAAATGATATTAGTCAGTGCTGTATAAGCAGTCAAATACCTGAGAAAATACCTGATATGCAAAATGTGTTTAGAATAACAAAACTTCTTATTTGTGATACCTGGGACTAATATGAAGTACTAGTGTACTAGGTATTGTGGGAACATTTTCCGTATTCCTAGTTTAACAAAACAACGAGATATATCGATTTCAGTAAGGTTGATTTCAGCGGAATGAACGATTTCTTGGGACTTGTTAACTGGGACAAGATTCTCGATGTTTCTGACGTCAACCTCGCTGCATCGACAATGTCTGGTGTACTGCTGTATGCCATTGATCAGTTTGTTGCGGGGGGGATGAAAATTTAATAAAATAAAACGGGGGGGGTAGGGGGGGGGGGGGAAGGAGGGTTTTTTTGGAGGATGGGTGGGGGGAAAATTTTTTTTTTTGGGGGGCAACCGGGCCCCGGTCGAATTCCGCTCTCAAGCGCCTCAAAAAAGTCAAGCAGGCAGCTCTGAGACGACACAGCAAATATCGCATGAATTTTACAAAATCGTCATACGTGGAAGCGAATGCTGAGTACAAGCAATTAAACGATTATCAAGACCGTCTACAAAAAAGCCTTAAGTCCGACCCCAAAAGCTTTTGGGGTCCACGATGATTTGCCGATTTGCCGTCCACGATGACGGATGGTTTGCTTGAAGCTGATTGCATCGCCGGTATTGCCGATATTTTCCGTTCCCAATTCAGCAACGTTTTCTCCGACGAGCTGTTTGACCCGCAGGACATCGCGCTCGCCACCAGTAATGTGCCATGTCTTCCTACCTCCGGAATGCATTATGCCATCACCAATGACATGGTTATTGCAGCTGGCAAGGAATTGAAGTTCTCAACGGGATGTGGTCCGAACGGCATTCCAACGATTGTACTGAAACAGTGCCTGGATTTTCTTGCGTCTCCATTAGCAAAGGTATTCAATCTTTCTTTGTCCACCGGTATATTTCTGAACTGTTGGAAACAGTCATATGTTTTCCCATTGTTTAAGAAAGGTTGCAAGAGAATGGTCTCAAATGACCGGGGCATAGCTGCATTAAGTGCACTATCCAAGTTGTTTGAGATGATAGTTTTTCGGAAGCTAGTGCAGAGCTATGCGCACAATATTTCGCCGGATCAGCATGGATTTATTCCTAAACGTTCGACATCCACTAATTTGGCGTGCTTCACCTCTTTCTTGGTCAAGCAACTTGAAAACGGTAATCAAGTGGATGCTATTTACACTGATCTCTCCGCTGCGTTCGATAAAATGAACCACCAGATAGCAATAGCCAAGCTTGATAAGTTCGGCATGAGCAACAACTCGCTTATCTGGCTGCGATCCTACCTAATCGATGGTAGTATGTCCGTTAGAATCAGTGATCATGTTTCGTCACCATTTAAAGTTTTGTCCGGCGTGCCTCAAGGCAGCCACCTTGAGCCGTTTTTGTTCCTGCACAGCTCGAAAAAGTAGTGTGAATTTCTGTTCAATATCATGCACATAAATGGAGCGTCACAAAACATAAGAATTTGCGTTATGTATCGTGAAATGTTCTGGGACATTCCATACATTGCTGATAATTTTGTACGCAAAAGCTCATCTTTGATAGATCTATTTCATGCAAGTGGCTCCTTCGTGTGAAATGAAATACAAATTTACATGCTCTGATATTTACATCACTATCAAAAGTCAGATTTTTTTTTCTGTGTAGGTTCCTGTATTTAGCTACGCTGTTAAGTCAAAATAACAAAGTCGATTGTTTGATATTTCTCGCCTGAGCTACTGAAAAACTTGTCCAAAGTTACAAAGTTACAAGAATGTTTGCAATCTTTCATACAACAAGCTAGATTCAGGCGTTATCTGGCTTAAATTTACATGAAATATCCCATTATTTTCAGCCAAATCTAGCATTCCCCTTATGTACATTAGATAACGCAGAAAATTCAATGTTTCTTTTTATCTGTGTGGCCTACAACTAAAGAAAACATGCAACAAAGTTGGACAATTTCCAAATCAAACGTACTTTTAATTTAGAAATATTGATTTTGAGAACAGATTTTTGATGATGAGCATGATGCGCTTTAAAATTCAATCCTAGTTTGGAAGCAAACTATTTCGTTTCACATCGTTGCTCCTAATGCCAACTCCCTGCTAACTGTTTTTTTTCACATCTTTGCTAATATTCCTACACCGCATTAAACCACAATATTAGCGTTAGCTTAATTCAAATCAACCATCTGCCAACAAGAAGTCTGTAAGCCTCAGACGAAATAGCCCAAGTAACACATCTTCATGCTTTTATGTTGCGTAAGCTTCTATATAACCAAATTTAGTTATATAAAAGTATTTTCAACCGTGATGAAACTTATGTGTTGCTTGGGAGCCCTATCTGTCAGAAGATACGCTTAGTCTAGTGGAATTTAACGGAATTTGCTCGCGTTTACTTGCGATAGTTTGCAGAAGTGTTTCAGTTTTTTCTACTTGAGACCAGCGTTAGCAACCAGCTATTTAGTTGCACCTTTGCCGGATGATGGTTGCCAACTGGCTCGTATAGAGCATCCGTTTATTTCGCACCTCATCGCGTTGCGCCTTACAAACTGGCAACAAATCTGCCATTGGCTCAGATAGCCATCGATTGCTTGATCATTGGCTGCTGGCCAAAGCCATGGTCCTTATCGCTCCAGGAGTAACGAATTAATGAAGCTGATGGCTACTACAACTAATGGAGGCAATTTCAGCGTCTGTGTTAGGAGAATACTGTGCGTTTAGTGAATTTAGTAGGCAAATCGTGATTATAAGTCATCACTTTTTGTTAGTGTAAGTTTCAATAGTTTACTACTTAACTGCCTATTTAAAAAGATGCGCACAAAGATTTCTCAAGGATTAATGATACAAAATAGAAAACATAACGAAGAAAGAATGAGTTATTACTGTTCTAAAGGAGTATTTTTGCGACGCTAAACAAATAAAACAAAAGGTTGTTATCAAACATCAAAAAATAACTGATCTGTGTTTTTGGGTTATCCAAATATTATTTAAAATAGAAACAATTGTAATCTGTTCGAGACCATGCCTTAAGTTAATTTTGACACAAACATTTTTCAGAGCGAGGAAATCACCCAAACAGCATCCCAAAAAAATACTGCAGTCCCGTGCATCATCATCAGTTTTGAAATCGCTGGTTCGGTGGCTCCTAATTTTTCCTTTGCTAAAAAAAATGACACATATTAGCGCTAGACTGTGATTGTTTGCAGTGAGTTCTAACTGAGCCTCCGTACATCAGCCAGCCGGACGGCTTCGGAAACGTGTTAGTTGCCCTTTTTCTTTTTTTGGCTATTTCTAGTCAAGACGAGCTTGAAGCTGAAGGGTCTTTTACCGCGCCAAACCACTACTGTTAGTAAAGCCATGTCTAGTCAGGTTGGTGAACATAAATTGCCTTGAATAACAAACTTTAAGAAAACGTGTAACACTTAATTCTTTCAGCGTGTTTGCTCTGGAATTTCGTGCTCGCCCCATTCCCCGCACCACCTATGGCACCGGCATCTTGTCTTTACTGAAGTTGATTCTGTTTGATCGTGTTGTGGTTTTGACGAGATGCTAGAATTAAATAACATTTTGGCAATGCTAACTGTCCAAATCCATAATTCAAAACAAAGCAGTTTCACTGCTCCCACCTCTCACCTTAGCCTATTTGCTTTGAACAGCCATTAACCCCTACCGTCCAGCCGTTTACGACGCGACCCATTTAGGAAAGTATACATTCCACTAATCGCACGAACTCGCATTAGATTCCGGGAATTCAATGCCATCTTCTTGTTTTTCGGCCATCGTAGCAACCACCACGTGTGAGTGTGTGTGTGTGTGCGCCATTGCCAAGCCTGCTATAACAGCCCGTTTAGTGCACCTCTCCCCCCGCCAGCACTGAGAGACAGACGTCAACGGACGGTCGGTCGTTTCCATCGTTTCCATCGCCATCACCATCATCATTTAATCAGATTGTGGGAAAAGTCATAAAAATCTCAACCTCTCAAAACCCAAAACAGCTATTACAAACCGTATACAAGGAAATCCAAAATGCGGTGCGCAGTTTTTTTTTTTTTTTTTCATCGGAGACCCATTTCGGTAGCAAACGGTCAAGCACCGGGCAATGTAAGAAACGCAATAGTTTAAGTAGAAATGGCGAGTGAAAACATTTCCCATGTCTCCGGTCGATTGTCCGTCGGTGGGCCTAATTAAGGTTTATGTTTCAATTAAAAACAACCGCGAAACTTGCTGGAGCCGGGCCCGATTGAGGTTCATCATCTTAGGCCGATCATCAAATCATCGGACTAGAATTGTGAGTCGAGTCGAATGTACCTACTCATTAGCAAGTGCCCCTCCGTGCACCAGAAAGGAAATTAAATCCTAAAAGTGAGACCGACTTTTCTCGGCCGTCCGCCCGATCGTAAAACCTGCCGAATGGCGGCACTGAGTATCAGGAATAAATACTTTAATGATAAGGTTCATTTTCTAATTACCTCCAAAGTTGGCGAATGATGCACTGCTCGGTGTTCCTCATCGCCTTCATCATCCGGAGAAATAACAATAGCGAACGAACATGTTTCGGTTTGTTCGGTAAAATGTTGGAACCAGCGAGTAATGGCGATGAGGATGATGATTGTGGTATGCCATTTTTATTATGGCCAGTGGCGTGTACAGCCCGAGGCAGCGGTGTTGCCTGGTCATTGATGTCGGTTGTCCAAAAATGCTGACAACGACAACAGTTGATAATGTACGTGCACAGCGAAATCTAGCCATGGTTTATTAGCCACATCTTTTTTTATTTGCCAATTCACCAATACCGCTAACGCAATGTCATTGTGTGTGTGAAAGTTTTGACATACGGTTTGCTGTCACAAAAGCAGGGATGCCATGTTTACAGACATGTCTGTAAATTTGCAGACTTTTCATTTTTGTTGCAGACTTTTTAACGATGCAGACATTTAGCAGACATTTTATTTATGTTGCAGACTTTTACAGACATTTTTATATTTATTAAATTTCAAATAAAGGTATTCTCAGATGTTCGGATTTAAAACGTACGAGGATCTGAACAGCATAGTTTGAAATGTAACTAAAGACTGTATTCGATGAAATTTGGACACACGCAATTGTTCGTAACTTTTTAGCGTGTGGGTAAAAATTTTTGAAATTTTAATTGAATTTTTTTTTTTGTTTTGTGTTTATTGTGTGAGGTGTGTGGGGAAAGGCGGTGGGGTGTTTGCGGTGGGGGCTTGAAAAAAAAAAAGGGGGCGCAAAAAATTTTGGGGCACTCTCTTAAAAAACCAAACCCTTTTTTTGGGGGGGGGGGGAAAAACGCGGGGACGCACCCTTTTCTCTTTTTTTTATTAAAATAAACGAGGAGGGGAAGAAAAAAAAAAAGAAAAAAAGTGGTGGTAGGAAAAAACACATCAAATCCGGACAAGGCCAGGATGGTATTGAACCAATTTAAGCGTTATCCCAACATTTCGATCAGGGATGTTGCGAAAAAGGCGAAAGTTTCAGTTTGTTTTGTGCAGAAAACAATGAAACGTTGTGGATTACATGTGTACAAGGTCTAGAAGGCACCGAACCGGAGCGATAAACAGAACTCGGTGGCCAAAACTCGTGCAAGAAAACTGTACAGGGAGTGGCTCACAAAACCGTTCTGCATTGTGATGGACGATGAGACCTACATTAAAGCCGACACCAAACAAATGCCAGGACAGGAACACTACGTCGCCACCTCTAAGTTGGCCGTTCCGGAGAGTGTACGGAAGAAAAAACTGTCGAAATTCGCCAAAAAATTCCTTGTCTGGCAAGCGATCTGCGGATGTGGCAAAATGAGTCAGCCCTTCATCACCTCTGGGACCGTCAACGGACAAATCTACAAGGACGAATGCCTCCAAAAACGACTTCTGCCCTTCTTGAGATCTCACGATGGCCCGACACTGTTTTGGCCGGATTTGGCATCTTGCCACTATGCCCGGCCCGTCTTAGACTGGTACAAAGATAATAATGTAGCTTTTGTACCAAAAGACGTCAACCCTCCAAACACTCCGGAA
Source organism: Aedes koreicus (assembly GCA_024533555.2). NCBI lineage: Eukaryota > Metazoa > Arthropoda > Insecta > Diptera > Culicidae > Aedes > Aedes koreicus. The sequence continues at coordinate 47,521 of JAHHFK020003457.1, forward strand.
GTTCGGCCAATTGAAAAATTTTGGGCAATCATGAAGGCACAGCTCTATCTAATTGGCTCAAAAACGCAGGCAATCTTTTTGTGGGGAACGGTTTTAGCTCCACCGAGACTCTATTCCAAGCGCTGGGTTTTTCTGAAGGAAATTAATCAAAAATCTACTTATATTATTTGAAGCATACTGCCAAAAATGAGTGATGCATGTTATTGTTTACCCCTTGTTTGAAATAGGTTCGCCTTTTGATGAAGCTGTTCCCCATCCTATATATTTATTTGATGCTTGATAAGTTATAGAAAATTCGTGTGTGGATTGAATTTGAAGGCGTGGATTTGATTTTGAGCTCGCGCGGATTTGGCGCGGATTTGATTTTGAACTCACGCGGATTTGGCGCGGATTTATTTTCAGACTTCTCGTAACAACCCTGGAAATGAATGATTATAATTATGTATATTTTTCGTGAAGAACGAAAAAGCTTTTTTGAGAGTATGAAGCTGAAAATGACATATAAAATAGCATAGATAATATAGTGAAGCGCTGTTATAATATAAAATGATAATAACAATTTTAATTGTATTTACATGTCTACAGATTGCGGCCCTGCTGCAATGTATCATAACCACGAAAAAATTATTTAAAATTATTTTACCATACTTGAGAATTCCATGGATGATCTGGAATTATGTTGGGGAGGGGGAGGCAATTCAGACCTATCTGAGCAAATTGAAAAATAATGAATGAAAAAGTCAGAAAAATGTAATTTTAACGAGAGTACTTGATGGAATTTTTGGTTGGCAATACTTTTGGGCCAATAAAAATAAATCGCATGAGCAAATTAAGAATTTTAACGTCGATCTGCGACAGCCTTGGTGAAAACACCAAACCGTTCTGCACGAGAGCCGAGCTTGACTGCAAACACACCACCATGTGGCTATAATTTACCACTTCAGTTTCGTGCTTATAGATGAATCCGCAACGCAATGCAGGGTTGCCACATTATTTTTCGTTTCCATCTTTAAAATTTGCCAAAATAATCTTGTTTATCTGTGTTTTACTGCAGAAAATCTTGGCAAAAATCTTAGCTTTAAACTTTGTGCTGTAAAAGTAGAATAGAAACTTTTCAGGTGCCTGCTTATGCATTTCTTTTTTATAATTGCCATTGAGTTGAATGCAAAATAAATCAGATATACTCATCAAAACAAATTTATTGTGATTGGCCGATACAAAACGGTCTTTTCAATAGGGCTTAAGTGTATTTATCGGTTTCCCTAAATCACACCACAACAAAACGGATATTCTTTCTAAAGGAAACTAGTAGTACAGGAATTAGTAGAAAGTTCGCAATGAACTTTCTTAGCAAGTTAAAAGCATTCTTCCCATCTGCTCGTTTGAAACACAGCAGTTTTCCCAACAAGCTTTCAAGTCATCCGTTTCTTCCACCTCAATTTCCTTGCCGATCATTGCCGTCCTCAGCTCACGAAACTCATTTTCTATGGCCTGTTCATCACCGCTTTCAAAGAAGATCTGATGCAGTAGAACTCCTTGAAAGTGTGTAGCATCTTAGGGTCAACGCTTGATGCAGTAATCAGAACTGGATTCGTTCAGATCAAAGCGCTTAGTGATCTGTTTAACCAGCTAGGCAGCACAGCAGATCGAGAAAGCCTCCTTTCTGGTATCATCGAGAGTTCCGGAACTAAGCATTTCTCCTGCTGCTACCCTGATATATATTTCCGATTACGAAGATGGTTCTCTAAATAAAAAAAACTCCGAAATCCATCATGTGTCTTAGGTAATCATCCTCACACATATTTAAAAGCAAAACCATTGGTGAGAATTCAGCTGATTCATATGTTCGGGAATTCCGGAACTTCTGACTGGAAGATACGGTTCGCTTTATTGATAATGGGCATCCTGTCATTAGATTGACAGAAAATGCGCTGTGTGGTTTGATTGTTCTCGCAGTTGGCTTGGAACGAGAAAAACAACACGAGCACTGAAAACCGTTCCAAATTCCTTTTGACAATTGACTCCAACGATAGCCATGGTGGTGAATGGATGCAGAATTTTTAAAGGTTTAAATTCAAAGATACGTTGTATCATCTGTAATTCCTTGGATTGTATCGGAACGGATCTACTATTCCAGGTACAATGGAAGCTTTTCGTATGCGTAGATTGCACAAGGAGCCAGTACACTTGATAATTATAAAATGGGGACAGTCAAGTTTCAGCAGCTTCTGGACGGATCGGTCAGAACCCATTATTACCGATGCTCCATCTGATCCAAAGCTCATAAAGATAACCAAAAATCACGTTCGAAACAACTAAACTTTGAATAGCAAAAATAACCATCGAGAACATTATTCTAACTTTCCAAAATTCCACTGAGTGAATGCTTGAAAATGCTTCTAAATTGGGAGAACAGTATTTTTGGTAGAAATCTCGGGAGAAAATCTCAAAAGGAACATAGAGAAAAATACTTCGCCAGGGAAATACTTGAAGAAATTGTGGAAGTTGGAGAACTATATGTTAGAATGCCTTCGGACCTCTTACACAAAATTAAAAAATAATTCTACAAAACCCCTTGCGGATTTTTTTGAAATTCAGAATTTAATAAATAAGATTATGGAATTCATGCAAAACATTCTTCTTAGATTTCTCCAAACAAATCAAGATTTTCTCCAAGAATTATCTTATAGTTTTTGTGTAGTTCTTTCAGGTGTCCTCCAGAGATTCCTTTAGAATCACAAAACTGTACAAGTTCAGGGATTCCTCCAAAAAAAAATCACCACAAGAATGTTTTGAAATACTGCCGATGAGATGCCAGAAGAAACTCCTGAAAAAATGCCTAGAGGAATGCCTACAAACTCCTGAAGAATACCTATAGAAACGCCAGAAGGAATATCTCAAGGAATGTTTGAGAACTTTTCATAGAATCTTTGAGAAATTCTATAAAAAAAATTAAAAGATTATCTCAAAAAATGTATGAAGAAATCATTTTGAGGCACACGCACAAACTGACTTTCAGACTGTCAGCTGTCACTTTAGTGTGCCCCTAAAAATTTAGCTCACATCGAAGAACCTTTCATATATTCTGTTAAATTAACAACGCGAATCAAAGCAAAAACAAAGATTCTTGTACAGGAAAGCGGAAGAATGTATTGCGTGGTGCAAGGTATCAGGTGCCAATTTTAAATCGCTAGTTTCCTATTGGTTGTTGGTGTCGGTGTCAATTGTTTTCTTTTGCTTCATGGGCCTTAAACAACACAATGAAAGTAGAATTGGTAAAAAGTTGGATCTTGAAATGTACACATATTATAAATTTGAGGTTTTTAAGTGGACAAGCAATTCTCAAAAATCTTAAAAATCTTGGTTTATCTCAAAAATCTGTAATCTTTACATACAGATATCTGTATGAATAAAATGAAAAAAATCTGTGTCAATCTAGATAAATCTGTGCATGTGGCAACCCTGGTGAGGTATGGATGTTAACCACTACGCCGGGGTCGCCCCCCGCTTCAACTTGTTTTGCTTTTCTTGATGAACTCTCTCTCGCTCGGCGATGTCATCGATTACTGCATCCTCAGTCAGATAGTCGTTCGACCTGGCTTCCTGCCTCGGCGCGAAACATTTTTCCTCGGCGGTGCTTTGGGGCATGCCTCAATCGATTGCAACATTTAGTTATGCGACATGTTCGACGAGACTTTTTTCGGATTGTGATAAAAAAAAGCGAAGACAGATATTTGCTTTTGATAAATTTCCCATGGAAGGTTATTTAAGCTTACTTGCAAAAAAAAATTCTACGCCCTTGCGAGCGGCCTTCCGTCAGTTAATCGGAACATTCGCTATGGCGGACGAAAACATGCGTGTTGGCATGTTTATGAGTTCTTTCTTCGTTTTATTTAGCAATTCCTCCTCAGTTTTCGCGACAAAATTGTTGGAGTAGATCTTACGCTTCAGGTTGGCCCAGAAATTCTCGATGGGACGCAGCTGGGGGACGTTGGGCGGGTTCGCCGACTTGGGTACCACATCGATATTCAGCCGCTCCATCTCCTCCAACGATCGCTACGAGTAGTGCGCCGACGCCAAATCCGGCCAGAACACCGCGGCTTCGCCCTTATGGTATTTCTTGATGAACGACGCAACTTCCGGCAGGCATTTCGTACTATAAATTTCCCCGTTCACGGCCAGTCCGGAGCGAAAGAAGAGCGGCTTTGACATCCCCTTCTCGCTGATAGTCAGCCACAGCAGCACCTTCTTGGGGAACTTGGTGTGAGAAATGAATTTCACCTCCGAGCTCACTTCCTTCGTGGGGGAAGTAAAATACGAAGTGCCCTGCCAGTCGTTGCCATCCAGGGTGAGATAGAAAAAATCGAGTTGACCATCTTATTCAGTCGCTGCCGCTGCGTCATTGCCTGCAGCTCCGAAACAAGTGGACGCGACTTCCGCTTCCTGACATGTATGTCCATGTTCGCCAGGTACTTTTCCACTGTTTGGCGATGTAGCTACTTTTCCCTCGGTCTTCCTCTTCAGCATATTTTGGAGCTTCTTGTCGCACAGGGTCGTCGGCCGTCCGGAACTGGGCTTGCTTTCGGTGCTCTGATTGTTGTATAATAGTGCCAAGATGTTGTAGATGCCGGAACGGGCGTATCCGGCGTCTACAAAGTGCCGCACGATGTCCGTTTTCGACGCGGCGGGGTGCCGTGCTTTGAACGCGCACACTTCTGAACGGAGTTGTTTGATTGTTTTTGCCATCACGGTTAGAGTTCGACTGATAGAGCTGTCAAATTTTGTTTGCTGACTCATAGGTTACTATGATCGATGCTGCATGGGTAGTTTTGTCAGTGCGGGTGAAGGTAAACCCATGAAAAATCGGCAATTTTTGTCCAATTTTTTTAAATGCAAACGTAAAAATAAGGAACCTATTTGTGCCTCTTGGTGCCATAATAAAACCAATGATTTGTAGTGGCTTTCATAAAACGCTTATGCAACATAAGAAAGCTGGATGTTTTTGGCATTGTTACATGGGAATGTTTATGGTGTTCTTGTTTTCAAAGTTTATAGTTGTTTTCTTCTATTAAGTCCAAACGTAAGATGAAGATCGTTTAAAAATTCTGGTGTACTGCTGGCACTTATTTTTTTTATTTTAAATTTTGAAAATGATCATTTCTAAATTTTAAAATTGATCATTTGTAAGATTTTAAATCAATCTAATGAAATTTGTGAGACTTCATATTCCTACATATTTTTTTTACACTCCGGATCGGTTTGCAATGATATATCGTTTAACCAATAATGGAAAACGCATGTCCATTTACTTCTGCCTCAAATGAAGTTGAAATAAAACCTCATCTACTGCGTTATATGACGACACAGCCGAAGAAATTAACTCCACTAGGCAAAAACCACTGCATCGCCGCAGTTTTACAACGGCCTACAAAGTACGGCTCAATGACTAATGCTTAGAAAATTTGCCAATAAAACTTCACCGGTGATCATTAACTCGTGAAGAGATCATATAAATTCAGTTCTTTCTCCGACGTTTGTTGCCTCCGCGCCCGCCTTGGTCAGTGCGGCCAATAATGCCTATCAATTGAGCAATGCCATCTTTCACTGTGCAAGAATCGTTCCCATTAGTAAATCATACCGCTCGCTCTGGTCTGCCCACATCTTCCGAGCTTTTGCTGCTGCCAGCTGCCGGCTGCGGTCACATTCGTACACACTTCTTAACCAAACATCATTTCGAATCGAACAACGAGGGATATTAAATTTATGAAACGGAATATAAATTAATACATAGTTAATTCCTTACCGTAAGAGATAAATTGTAGCTCAATAGCCTTCTTTTTTTTCTGGTATGGTTTCCCCTCGGATCACGGTGTTGGGAGGTAGTGGTGAGGGGGGGGAGCAACAAAACAGGTACGACTCTTGGTGACTTGTCGAAGGCTTAGCGACGAACCCGGCGATGGATGGTCGTTCTCGGGCCGACTTTAGTCTTTCAGTTGTTGTTGTTATTATTATTGATATTGTTGTTGCCGCTGCTGCCGTTTCTGTGTGCAGCACCGCGATCGTACCAGACAGATCCGGAGGAGTATGAAATGGAGCTTAAAGCATTTCATCTATATGATAGCGCATGTACCATATTCGCTTTGAATGACAGGTCTCGATGACATATTTTGGAATCGGTACATTTCCACAATGTTGTTTCATTCCCTGCTCGTTCGGCCGCTTCATGATGGGGCTTATGATACCATTTAATGTTTATAGTGTTGACGGCCAAGTGGCGACGAGGACGAATAGTTTTCTATTGTAACATCAACCGCACACTCACGCACTATCTTCCCGGTTTCCCCCGTCGTGTTCCATTTGCCTGGATCTGAGGACGAGGAGATTCAGCAAAGCAACGACTTCATGCTTACGGACAATTTCCTTTTACAAATGGATCGAAAGATGGATCAATGACTCTGTCGTCTCTCACCCCATGTCTGGTTGGATCAATGGATTGATCGTTTGATTTTTGCGCTTTGAACATTTCGCCATGTGAGAATAGAACGGAGAGCTTGAGCAATGGAATGCAAGAAAAGTGATGCATCGCCTCTCTGGTGATTTTTCCATCCATCAAACTCTGCGGCTTGGCGGAGTGTGATGGCGGTTTTGGCGGACGGGCGGGGTGGAGATTTGTGCAATCTGATCTCTAATCGAGAGGTGGGATTTCGCATGAATTCGAGATGAGCTTTGTGTGGACTGTCATCTAGCTGTAGCCTAGCAGAACAGGGACCGGAATAAGCATTTCTGATATGCTTCCCTGAACGCGCATCACATCACACACTCTTGGGTCCACCATTGTCATCATCATCATCAATAACAGTAACAAGAACTTGTGCAGGTTGAGCTCACGTTCGTGGAGAGGTTAGATTGATCCTAGGCGACAACGATGTCAATTGAGCGAACCGAGATGAAAAGTGATCTCTGGAGTCACTCGTTGCCCTTCTTCGGCGTGCGACGATCGGCGGAGGAAGGGAGAGATCGCAGCGATCGAGTAGACGATGACAGTCTGCTTTGGCACGGAGAGCTAGCGGGGAAAAGTGTCTTTAAGGAAATGAAGATTCACGATTTCCGCAGATCAGAACGTCAGACAGACGTTTTGATACATCACGGCAAATACCGTATAGATGGGCGATAGCAATCTGATGAGTTTGTGTTTGAATGCATCCGAATGAGAAATGACACCGTCGGTTTTGGTGAACTGTTGGGCTGAGTTAGTTTTTCTCAGAACATTCCAGGTTCTCCGGGATTCTAATATCAACAAAAGAGCAAGTTTTAGCCCCACGTGCTTTTCGAGTCCCAGAAAAAAAAACAGACGGCACGATAACTTCTGCTGATTAGATGAGCCTCCCGTCGGTTTTTATATCCTATTATATTTGGGCTGAAAGCAGTCGTTCGAATAATGCCAACGGAAAAAAAAGAACCTCTGACTGATGCTTGTTCTTCCTTTGTGGCAGAAGATTTTAATCAGGGGGGAGTGCACTGTGCCGAACATCAATTCCAAGCATCAGTCTCTCAGATGCGTTATTTTTTTTTCGGCACCGACGCGATGCTGAAGATAAGTGCTGATGATGCGATCTGGTGCCCGTTTTTCAAGATTCCGTTTTTTTTTTTGGCAAACCTGCTCTGGTTGATGCTGTTGAGTTGCTTCTGATTATGCGCGGTTCACAACAAATTCACACAGTGGGTCCACAGCAGTCCTGCAGAAAACGAAAGAGGATGATGTTGCTACTTTTTTTTCTCTCGTGCTTCCACTCTCTCCTCCCGTTGTGTTTGATGTCGTTTATTTTTTTTTTTTAGCTGCCACGAGAGAGGCGCGCGGACATCATTACCATTCAGAAAATGTTAATTAATTAATTTAAATAAATCAAAAGTTTTGGTTGGCTGGTTTTAATGGCTGTTATCCTTAATGACCGGCTTGCTGTAGGCTGGGATTTCTGGTGCCGGGCTGGGATCAGGCACTCGCTCGTACGCAGGTGTATATGAAAGTATGTGACCTTCGCGGGAACAGGTTGACGAGAAATGCCGCGTGCACTGCAGGAACGTCAACAGTCCCGGTGCTGCAGTTATTGATGGATGGCTAAATCAGTTTCAAGGCTGCTTGATGAAGATATTTGCATACATATCTATCACTCCTGAGCTGTTCCCGGCGAACAATGTTAATATGTTTCGAACTTTTAAGGTAGTTTTTATTTTCAAGTAAGAACCAAATGCTGACTGACGTGGGAATTTTTTTGGAACGTCCCCGAACTTTGATGTTTGCTATAGAATATGATTCTGTTGTGCGATCTGGTAAACTTTCTTCCCACGCCATTTGATATTGGAGTAGTACATGTTTGTGCACGGATTTTTTATCTCTGATTTTCTCAAGAAATGCATGACAAGCTTGAACGTTTTTCCTAACGAAATCAAACCTCTATGATTTGTTTTAAGTCATAAGGACTGTATCGAAAATAAGTTATCCACAGATTTTTCGTTCAAGTTATACAAAAAATGATGTTTTATTCAAAACAATAAATGATTCTTTATTGTACGGGATTGAACATAGTGACTACCGGATGAAATTAAAATGATTCTTTCACGAATGTGCGAATTTTTGATCGAACACTTTTCATCAAGTTCCGGACAAGTGTTCCATCACATTTTTTGGACGCCTTAGCCCACATTTTTTCGAACTCCTACATATTCTCAGCTGCTTTACCAGTTGTTTGGCTTAAGGCACTGACATTGAGAATTGTTTTGGCATAATGCACCTTCGCTAAATCTGGCAGTGGATTCTGATTTAAATGCAGCAACCTCTTCTGCAGACTCTCAGATCGATAAATTTCCGCATTGGTTGTTCCGGTAGTGTAAAAATGGTAGACGTCATACCGCAGAAACATATTGCTTGCCATACTAGTACGTTTCGACCAAACTTCTCCACTTGAATCGACCTGTCTGCATCGCTTACATCCTCTCGTACGACGGCAGTATAATATTGTGGACATGGAAGGGTTTTTGAGTCCTCTTTGACATAGGTCTCGTCATCCATCAAAATATATGCATCCGGTCGCTACAAAACTCGCGAATACAATTTCTTGTCCCTTGTTGCTGCGCGTTGCTCCTGTTCTGTTTTTTGTTTAGTGATTTTCTACTTCTTGAAGGTCTTCGGGTTGTTCCGTTTGTTGATACGTTGAATCATTCCGACGCTGGTTCCCGCTTTATTGACTAAATCACGTATCGAAATTGATTTGTTCTTCCGAATTAGTGCTATCACTTTCTGATCCAGTTTAGGGAATGGAAGAGCCAGGTTGTCTGCTTCTACCTGGCAGTTCATCCAAAGAACAGTGTTCCCCAAACTTGGTTATGATGGATTTGACACTCGCGTGATGATTTGCAAAGCGCTTCACTAATTGTCGCATAGTTATAAACTTTTCAAGTAGCCATGTTTCCAAAACCTTAATTTTCACGTCTTTTTCAATGCGTGGCATGTTAAAAACGAAAAAAATAAACTGCGCAAACAAGTAAACAAACCAAAAATGACAATCAAATGCACAGCATGCTATGATGAACATATTAAAACAATCACAAATACACGCGTACAACACAAATGTACTTGGATAGCTTATTTTAGATACATTCCTTACAACTTGTACTGCTTTTAGTTTTCCTGCAATTTCATTTTACCAAACATATTGTAGCCTCAAAAAGTCCTTCAGAAACTCCGAGTTCCATTCCATTTCTGTCCCGTGCATATCGCGCACAACTCATTTGATCAACGTGAGAAACGAGCACCGTTTTTGGGGTTTCGAAGTGTTGTTATAAACATTCGAAAATTAAAATAAAACTAAAGACAATTCACAAATTATCAAAGCAATGTATTTCATAACATCTAAAGAAGAAAACTTTCAAACCAGTTTATATTTTCTCGGGAAGCAGTTTACCTTATAAAGTCATACCTCAGTCATCGCACCCAAGTTGTCGAAACTCAAGGAACTCTGTCAAAATCGGTCAACATTCTATCAGGTGTACCACAAGGGTCAGTGCTTGGGCCATTGCTTTTCTCATTATTTATAAATGATTTGCCAACTGTTCTCAAATATTGTATGATACACATATTTGCTGATGACGTTCAGCTATACTTTTACTCTCTCGATTCTGCAGTTGATGAGATGACTCGGCTAATAAACTCTGATCTTGAAAATATTTGTCAGTGGTCAGAACGAAACCTACTCCCCTATGCTATGTTATGTTATGTTTATTAGTAGACGTCAGAGACCCTCTTCATTGCCAAATATACTCTTCAATCAAGAAGTTTTAGATTATGTCGAGAAGGTAGCCAATTTGGGAGTAATTTTTCAGGATAATCTAGAATGGGATGCACACATTCATTCGCAGTGCTCAAAAATCTATGCTGGCCTACGCCACTTGAGACTTACTGCAAGCATGCTGTCTGTTCCAGTCAAGATAAAAATATTTAAATCTCTTTTACTTCCCCATTTCACTTACGGCTTGGAATTAACATCAAATGCCTCTGTAGCTGTTTTTGATAGATTGAGGACTGCGCTAAAGGGTGTCCACGATGAAATTGCCACACTATGAAATTGCTCTAACTTTTTAAGCGTTTGGTAGAATTTAATGAAAATGTGGGTGGATTTAGTTCATAGTGCATTATTTATATTTTAAATTTTTAAAGTCCTGTGATCAAAACTCGCGGAAATGGAGTCGAAAGAACAGCTCGTGCGTGATAAAATCTTGCGCATTCATCACGAGAACAAGGATCTCTCGCATCGTTCCATCGCTAAAACGTTGGGAATCGCGAATTCCACGGTGTCGCGAGTGATTAAGCGGTTCGAGGAACGGTTGACCACCGATCGGAAGCCCAGAAGTGAAGCAAAAAGTATTCCGTACAACACCAAAAATCACAACCGCGTAGTTGGGGCCTTCAACCGAAATCCGAACGCCTCCGTTCGGGATGTGGCTAAGAAGCTGCACCTAAGCCGAAGTTTTGTCCAGAAGGCCAAAACTAAGGCTGGGCTTCGAACGTTCAAGGTACAAAAGGCCCCTAATCGCGACGAGAAGCAGAACAAGTCCGCCAAAACCCGTGCCAGGAAGTTGTACCTCAACATGCTGACGAAAGTTGAATGCTGCATCATGGACGACGAAACATATGTGAAGGCCGACTTCAAACAGATCCCGGCAACCTGTTTTTCACGGCCAAGGATAAGTTCAGCGTTCCGGAGCATGTCCGCATGTCCAAATTTGTGAAGAAATTCCTGGTTTGGCAAGCCATCTGCACGTGCGGGAAGCGGAGTGCACCTTTCGTGACCCAGGACACGATGAACGGACAGGTGTACATAAAAGAGTGCCTCCAGAAGCGGCTGCTTCCTCTCCTGAAGGCCCACAACGTCCCAACAATCTTCTGGCCGGATTTGGCCTCATGCCACTACTCCAAGGACGTGCTGAAGTGGTATGCGGACAATAAGGTCAATTTCGTGCCGAAAATGTTCAACCCTCCCAACACTCCGGAGCTCCGCCCCATCGAGAAGTACTGGGCGATTATGAAGCAGCACCTTCTTAAACGACCTAAGGTTGATTCACAGGTTGTGCAGAATCTTATGGCCGGGGTTAAGGCCAAGGTACGGGCATTTGCGTATGGACTGTAAATAAAATACGAATAAAATGGTAAAATGAAGTCTAATAGTTATTTCTCAATCCCTGAAAATTTGATGGCAATCGGATGAAAACTCGAATTCTGCGAATCAATTTTGTGTGTGGCAATTTCATCGTGGACACCCTTTAAATGGATGTGTCCGTTGGATATTCAATATTAGTCGATTTTCACGAGTTTCTCATCTTCATCGTCAGTTACTTGGATGCTCTTTTCTTTTTTTTTTTTAAATGTGATTCCTTTCTTCTTTTTTTAAAATAAACCAAAATGGACCCAGTTATTTGTTTGAAAAACTCAGAACATTTAGAGGCACTCGAACCAGAAGCTTTGTTTTGCCACAATTTTATACTTCTCGTGATAGAAACTCATTTTTTGTGCGAGCAATTATTCTGTGGAATCAGCTTCCAGCTGAATTTAAAACTATTCATTCACGCAAACGGTTCAATCGCGAATGTATAGATTGGCTAGAAGGAAGGAATTAGATAAGTCATAAGGACATAGGTTCATCAATTGATTTAGTTCTAGAATTTAAGATGTGACCGCATAAAATCCGATTGTAGAATTTAAGAAGGAGAAGTCCTTACTCTACAAGTATATTTTGATATAAATAAATAAATAAATAAATAAATAAACATGTCAAAATATCGGTAATGTGATCGTACTTTAGCCTTAACATCGTCCATCAAGTTCTGCACAGTGGCTGTTGTGCACTTCCTGGAAGCTACTCACCAGTTTTCCTTGAAGGCTGACATGTTGTGGGTCACTGCACCTGTCTTTTTGAGGTTCCACTAGACGATTGCCCTGTAGCATTCGATCGGTCGCAGTTGGGGACAGTTTAGTGGATTGATATCATTTTCAGCAAAATCAACGTTGTTATCCAAAAACCACTATAGAGTTGATCTGACATAATCGGCAGAGGCCAGATCCGGCCAGAAGAGAGGAGAAATGTTATGCCTCCAAAATAGTGAGAGCACTATTACCAACAATCAATGTGCAACTAACGATTTGAAATTGGTTCACTGTTGTAGAACCCTAGTTCCGAAATACACCTTGCAGTCTGCTTTATAACGTGTGACTTGTCCTTTTTCGTCCAATTTACGCTTGTTAAGCCACTTGCATCAGACGGTCTTTCGTCCATCCGGGAGTGCTTCAATTGGATCTCCTCCTTCATGGCTGCTTTCTAGAATGCGCTTTTTGGTCCCTTCTGCGCTTCATCGTAGGTTCTTGGTTCAGCTGCTACGGCCACATTTCCGATTTCATGGTATCGTTTGTAACCCCTTTGTTGGACCGTTCCGATCTTCGTACGACAGTTTATTCTTCAGGAGACTTATCACAGGAATCAAAATTCTCGTCGTTGTTGTCGGCAACGTCTGCTTTGCTGTCGCTATCGTCTGCTTCATGCGAGGCTTCGACTTCACGGCTCATCGCTTGGAGGATAAGAGGTAATGGCTGCAGTAGGTCTTCACATGACTCCTCCTCCAGCTCCTCGTTACCGGGTTGGACCAACTCCTCCTAAATGAAGCGAACGTCTCGGCTGATGGTCAGCTTGTTAGTGGCCAAATCAATGGACCTGTAGGCCTTGTGGTTACTGGAATACCCGACAAACGTCATTTCCTTCGACTTGTCCTGGAATTTACTTCGCTTTTCCTTTGGCACATGGACAAATGCTTTGCACCCAAATACCTTCAGATGAGAAACGTTCGGCCTGAGTCCCCACCAAAGCTCGTATGGTGTGATCTCCACAGCACGCGAAGGTAGATGGTTCTTAAGATACACGGCCATAGCGGTTGCTTCAGCCCAGAATTTTGTAGGCATTCCGGCATCCATCAGCATGCACCGACACATTTCAATGACCTACCGGTTGCGTCGCTCCGCCACTCCATTTTGCTGCGGCGAATATCCGGCGGTGAATCCGGGGTGGATTCCATGCTTGCGGTGCTTCCCTCGAGTACTCCCTTCCCAGATCGGACCTGATGCGCGTGGGATACTTTCCGAACTGTGTGTGGATGTAATTTCAGAATTCCACGATCCGTTCTGCAACCTCAGATAGCGACTGTGATCATCCAAAAAAGTGATAAAATAACAAAGTGCACTCACCGAGGACGTCTCCAGTGGTCCATACACGTCCAAGTGGATGAGGTTTAAAGATGCGCTGGTATTCTTTTCGGTGGTCTTAGGGATGGGAGTTCGAGCCTGCTTGCCTTTCACACAGTATTCCCAGCCTTCACGTATTCCGCAATCAGCCACCGTCATTCCAGTGACCGGCTTCTTCCTCAGGAGCACTTGCAGCGCGTCCGGTTCACGATGTCCAAACCGTCGATGTCACGTGTGTTGGCAATCTCGCTTGTGCGATGCAGTTACCTTCGATACGATTCCATGTTTGGGCTTGTTTAGGCGATATAACCCTTTGGACTTCGTTGCTAGGGCGATCTCGTTGCCATTAACGACAATTTTGCACTTTCCGTCAACAAACTCGATTTTCGCCACCCGATTGGTCATAGCAAGTACTGACAAAAGGCTCGCTGGCAGCTTCGGGACGTACATCACGTTGTGGAGATGGAATTTGTTCGTGCTTCCAGAACCGTTCACACATTCGATCACGCCAGTTCCAGAACCAGCGATAGCAACTATACGCCCGTCAGCCAGCTCTACTTCACCTGTAGCCGGTTCGAGGTCCTCAAAGAAATCCCTGTTGGACGTCATGTGCGAACTTGCTCCGGAATCGATAATTCAGTCGTTCGCCGTTTCACCACCTCCGACGGTCAGCGCGTACATGTTGCTGCTGTCACCATCCCGGGCGGTTTTCGCGTTTTGCTTCTTGGGTCCAACTTGCTCTCTCTCTGTAGCTGCTTGCAGTCCCGTTGCTTGTGGCCAGATTTCTTGCAGTGATGGCACACAATCTGCCTCCATCCTGTCGCTTTCAAGGCTGCCTCTCCGGCTGCGCTACGGTTTTGCTTGCTTACCTCGTCCAGCAATTTCTCCCGGATTAGGTTTAGCGACAAAGCATCGTCCGTTTGCGTTTCGAGGGCATTAATCAGCGCGTTAAATGAGGACCTTTCCACTGCGGCGCACTGCAGAGTTTCGTATAGAGATCCTCCATCGTTGCGAGGTACTCGTCCATGTCGTCCCTCCCGTGTACCGGGTCTCGCACATCTGTTGCAGTGCGTGTTTGGCCAATGCTGCCCACGATTCCTTCGCCGTTTTCCGGGCACGAATTACCCCAAATTGGTTCTCCTCCAGTAGCAGCAAAATCGACGCTCGAGCTTTTTCATCGCCTTCATTCCATGACGCCAAAGCAACCGCCGCCACTGCACCCGCTGCCGCATCACCTCCAGCTGCCGGTGCTACCGGTGCCGCCGGAGGGTTGTTCTTCACGTAGGTCCACAAACCTTCTCGAATCAGCAGCGCTTCGGTCCGGAGCTTCCAGGCTTCTTAGTTCGAATTGTTGAGCTTCGTAGAAATCTTGAGATCCATCCTATCGCAGGTTTGGCTCCGCTTGTAGAACTTCCAGAAACTTCCTTCTTGATGAAAAAAACGACACGTTGCTAAGGCCCATAACCTATTAGCAGAGCGTAGTTATAAGTGAACCGATCTTGATGGTAGGTAACAATGGAATGAAAAAATCTTTATTGCATGTCTTTACAGGTTGCTGTGATTAGGATCTATATTTGAATATTTCAGCTGGTTGGTGCGATATGTTTGACTCCTCAACAGATTACTCCAACTTATGATTTAGAATCAACCTTCGAACACCTAGGATATCTCAACAACTTCTTCAAAACGACGTATCTGATTTTGTAAACAAAGAGAGGAAGAAAGATTCAAACGTTAAATTCTTGAAATCTTTAGCACTTTCACGCAAACTAGGACCACCAGCATAAGGAATAACATTGCCCTAACATAATTTTGATGCTGCGTCGTGGGAGTGCTGAGAGTTTTGAGAAAATTGAGTTCTTTGTTTACCAAATGGGATACGAATAAGATAACGAGATATATTGACCTTCCTTGACAAAAATGACGCAGTGTCGAGTCTGTCAAGTGACACGAAAGAAGCGAGCTTCTCTGGTTTCATCTGATTTCGTCTAGAAACATTTTGCTATTCTTAATTTCTCCAACATCATCATTATTCTGCTCCACGGCAAAAACTAATAAAAGACACCGAAACGAAAGATCCTTGAACTTTAGCCACTTTGACCGAGATTGTTTCCGAACTGAAATCATTCTTTATACAATTTACCAAAAATGTTTACTAGCGATTGCAATTTTGATAAACGCAACCAAAACTGGTAATAAAGCACATCCCACTGCATGGATAACAGCAACCCAGTTCCGTCCTGTATCTCACAGACCGCAGTCAATTCCCGATTCGGCCCACCACGGCCGCGCTATGGCAGTATGGAAATCATTTCCCCCTGTTCTGGACAAAATACCCTCTTTTCCCGCCGTCCACGAACTTTGGCCTTCGCGCTCTTGTTCGCGTTCGTCTGTCGGTCTTCTTATGCAAATCTTATTATCTATAAAAGAATTGAACTGAAATTGTATACTGTTTGCTTCTTCTTCTTTTTTGCGCCTTGCTCGTTGTTCATGTTTTTGTCTTTACCTTGGTTTTGTTTCTTTCAACGAGACCATTGATCGTTTTTACTTGCTGGCATTATTTTCGAACGCGATCCTTGAATGCAAGTCCTGATGTGTTGCGTTTTTTTTTTTCATTCCGCGATGCATCTCAAGTCAGAGTTTTGTATTCTTAAATGCACGAGAATCCCCCTGCCGCCCTATTCTGGGATAAAAATACATATATATTTAATTTGAAGACCCTACGAGCTATCAGCCGATGCAGCGGCAGAAGCACGGGAGCCAATCAATTCAAGATTTTTCGGGACTCTATTCAAATCCACCATTCACCGGTCACCAGACAGACAGTCGGACGGACAGAACAGAGAACGGGCGTGTATTCAAATTTTCGAAACTACATAAATTATCGTCAGTTGGAAAATATCGTCAAATCTTGAAATACGTCGCGACGGCTGTCCGCCTGTTTTGTTGAACGACATTTCCGAAACCTTTTGTTTTCGTCTCGGGATTTAGCGCTGCATCCTTTCGGCAGTTTTTCGGTGCGGAATGACAGCCACAGACAGAACGAGGACAATTTGATGGGCGTGTGATTTGATCTACGTTCAGTTTGCAAACCAAAAAAATAAATAAATCGAACCCACTTTTGATTCACGTTCGAAAAAGGAGCGGAAAATTCAACTGCTTATCTCTTGGCTCTAATCTGCGCGCTGGATGGTTTTTCTCATGACATCCTATCCCTTTCCCTTCTTTTCGGAAAGCCCAATTAAGAATAATTGGATGGGATGGAAATTTCGTTGCATTTGACTATTCCCGATGATCGAAGAATATCTTTCCCAGAATTTTTTTTTGCGACTGTCGATCAGATTAGGCCTTTTCAATCCACTTTAATTGGATTCTCTTCCTTACCAAATGGCACCAATTATTACCGCTAATTATCTCATTTCTACGCCGATTGCTCGATCAAAGGCCTCGTATGAATAATCGCCACTTTCTATCACCCTTTATGCGATCTTCAGCGCACATAGCGACACTATCTGCCATCCTGGACAACTTTTCCAATAACTGCTCCGAAGGTGGCATAGTAGGCGAAACGAAGAGAGAGTGAGAGAGCAAAGAAAAAAAAACAAGATCGATGTAACCTCTCATTGAGCAAATCCTTCTAACGTGAGCTAATCACGAAAAATGTATCGCTTTCTGGCCCAGCTGGAATCACACTCCTCGGACTCAACTGCTAGGCGCACTTGCATAGAGAAATAGAAAGTTAACTTTGTCATCGTTAGTGTAGAGGAAAAGCGAACCCTATCACGGGAAAAGATGCCCCTCAGCGCCGTGTGTGTGTATGTTTGTATTAGCTACAAGCGCATGCATGCTAGTGCATTCGGTTGGCAATTTTACCGCGTCGATTTCATCCATTTCTACAAATGTGAACGCGTCTGCATTGCAGTTTTTGCAACGAGCGACGTCGACGACGACGAGCAGTGATTCCCTGCGGGAATTTTTCGCGCCCCATTGGCCTATGCTTGAGCCGCTTGATTTATACGTCTATGTTAATATGATTACAAAATACATCCCGAGTGCTGGCGACACGGTGCAGTCGAATGGGAAACCAAGTCCGCAGCAATTTCGGATCAATTGCCCAAACGGTCCACGATTACGCTCCGGTGCGAACGATGATGGCGGTGGTGGTGGCGGCTCTATCGGTAGGCTAAATAGGACGACCTCTGGGCTTATTCCACCTGGTCGGAATCGTCCGGTCAACGGCTTTCACTCTCGTTCGATGGTTGTTGTCGTGCCGTAATGGTGGCTGGAAGTTTGCCTCGCTATTTCGGAACCGCTTCGATTGGTTGGGTCTTCCTGTGCATTCTGGATTAGGAGAAAGCCTATTTGCACGATTAACATGTTTCGGAGTTGATCTTTAAGGTTTGAGGTTGTAATTGATTATCGCTTAATTTTCCTGGGAAGTAAGAAAATAACGTACCAGTGAAAAGTGGGAGTATTTGATTTCCATTATTTTTGTGTGATGCTGGACAACCATTAGATCGAAATTCCTCATTAAAGTTCGTTAAGCAGCCTTCATGGACTGCGGGACGCTCCACAGCTTTCATTCACCGCGCGTCGTCAAACGTCTTTCTAAAGGGTGATACGGTCAAAATTTGGTCAAGGGAAAACGCGTGTAAATCGGTGAAATCGTTTATTTAAAAAATCAAATTAAATTTCTTTTTCAAGTTCAATTAGTATAAAATTCAGGAAAAATATTCAGTTAGGCTTCCGCTTTTCCAAATCCGAATTGCCGGGCCTTACGCTTGACCCCTGCCATCAGATTTTGTACAGCCACCTTGTCCACCTTCTTCGCCGCAGAAAGCCAGTTTGCCTTGAACTGCTGCTCGTCCTTAGCAGTTTTTTTGGTCTTCTTTAGGTTCCGCTTGACAATAGCCCAGTATTTCTCAATTGGGCGGAGCTCTGGCGTGTTGGGAGGGTTCTTGTCCTTGGGAACCACCTGCACGTTGTTGGCGGCGTACCACTCCGTGGCCTTTTTACCGTAATGGCAAGATGCCAAATCCGGCCAAAACAGTACGGAACAACCGTGTTTCTTCAGGAAAGGCAGCAGACGTTTATTCAAACACTCTTTCACGTAAATTTCTTGGTTGACAGTCCCGGAAGCTATGAAAATGCTGCTTTTCAAGCCACAGGTACAGATGGCTTGCCAAACCAGATATTTCTTTGCGAACTTTGACAGTTTCGTGTGCTTGAAAATATCTGCTACCTTTCCCCTTCCTTTTGCCGTATAAAACTCCTGTCCCGGAAGCTGCTTGTAGTCGGCTTTGACGTAGGTTTCGTCGTCCATTACCACGCAGTCAAACTTCGTCAGCATCGTCGTGTACAGCCTCCGGGATCGCGCTTTGGCCGTCGTATTTTGTTTATCATCGCGATTTGGAGTCACAACCTTCTTGTAAGTCGATAGTCGGGCTCGTTTTTTGGCTCGATGCACGGTTGTAGACGATACACCCAGCTTATTTGCGGCATCTCGGAGAGATAGGTTAGGGTTTCGCTTGAAACTACCGGCAACTCTCTTTGTCGTCTCAGCGGCTTCCGGTTTTCGATTTCCCCCCGATCCAGACTTCCTGGCTGTCGACAAACGTTCCCCAAACACTTTAATTACATTTGTAACGGTTGATTTGGCAACTTTTAGCGATTTTGCCAACTTTGCGTGCGAGTAGCTCGGATTTTCGCGATGCGCGAGCAAAATTTTGATACGCTGCTCTTCTTGCTTGGACGGCATTTTGACAACTGAAGAGTAAATTCCAAAATCAAAATAGGAGCAACATTCTACACACACACACCTTCAAAATGAGGGGTGTTCAGGTTTTTTAAATGCAAAATTGAAAGAAATACGTCAAGTTGATATTGACCAAATTTTGACCGTATCGCCCTTTATTCCTTCTACATATGTACTGATACTCGAATTGTGGCATAGGGAACGCTCAGAAATTACGTCCGTGATCTAGGAGGGAGGTGGGTCTAAGAGTTTGTGACACCCCATACAAAAAAAATTATAACTGCATACACAAATTTGTGTTGTGACAGGTGGGAGGGGGGGGGGGGGGGCGTTGAAAAGTTCAAAAACTGATGGACGTAATTTGCGAGCGTTCCCTAATATAGAAATATAATGTAGATGGCAGCACATAAAAAACAGATTTTTCGTCAAACTACAGCCCATATATTGTAACCTGCAAAACGCCGCGTCCGCTCACGAGTGTTTACTTGTTTGTCATTCAAATTTGTTTCACCGTTCTCGTACAGATTGCCGAAAACTTAATCGCCACTATCTCGGAGTCGGAAGAGACAATTCTTCGGAAATCGATATACGGGGGAAGCAAGTGCGGATCACGTCAGTTCATCAGCGAAAAAACTGAAAGACACGGAGTACGACGACATTGAATTGAACAAAAACTCCACCTACGTTATTTGCAATTTCTTGCTGGAGTTCAACGCGTTGAGTAAATTTTGAATTTGCAGGTCGTGTTATGGGGCAGTGAAATTTGGACGCACGGCTGAACCTGGGGTGGAGTTCAAACTCATCGTAGTTTGTTCATGCTCAAAACGTCAAATTTATTCGTCTCCGATGACACAAAACGTTTATGAATTAAACCGACGGCTTTTGTTTGCTTTTCACGTTCTCGGGTGCGGGCTAGAAAGTGTGAAGACGTTTTGCTGTCTACTGGACATCAAAAACTCATTCAGCGGGCATATGTACTACAACTTCTTGGATAATTTGTAAGCTGCATCGAAGACCGTCTTCGACGTTATTCAATTGAAGGCAGTGAAGGAAGAAATTGCAGCCAACACCGCAGCTGGGAGCGAGCCAACGCACTTATCAGTTTCCGGTGATGGTTCTTGGAAAAAGCGAGGATTTTCGTCGCTGTTCGTTCTGGTCTCACTTATTGGTGCTTACACAGTCAAAATTTTGGACGTGATTGTAAAATCATCGTACTGCCAAGCCTGTCAAAATTGGTCTTTGAAAAAAGATACTCCGGAGTATTTAGAATAAGGAAAATCACATCGATGATTGCACAGCGAATCATACTGGAAGCGCGGGCAAAATGGAGGTGGACGGCGTGCGTGAAATGTTCGGCAGATCGGAATCCCTTCTGGGTGTTAAATATAAATATTATATTGGCGATGGGGACACTAACACGTTCAAGGCCCTTGTTGAAATGGACCCGTGCAAGGACTGCCCGATGATCGTGCGGGAGTGCGTGGGTCATGTTCAAAAGCGTATGGGAAATCGACTACGCACGTTGAAAAAGAACACGAAAGGGCTCGGAGGGAAGGGTGCTGGAAAATTGACTGATAAACTCGTCACAGAATTGTCGATCTATTACGGTTTGGCGATAAGACGCAACGCAGATTCTTCATCTCGTATGAAAGATGCCATCTGGGCTACTTATTTCCATAAGTGCTCAACTGACAAAAATCCACAACATCATTTGTGTCCGGAAGGAAGTAAGAGTTGGTGCAAGTGGCGAGTTTCGGAGGCAGAAGGGACATTGAAGACCTTCAAACACTAACCCCCGCTCGCAAAAAATGTTGCCGAAGCCATCAAACCGATATACGAGGCTCTCTCCGAAACGGACCTGCTGGACACGCAAAATTCCAACTAATCTTTCAACGCGACAGTGTGGAGAATGGCGCCAAAGCACCTTCATTGCGGACATCAAGTAATCGACATCTGTACGTACATTGCTGCGTGTATATTCATCGAGGGAAGATCAGCTTTGCTGAAGATCATGCATACCATGAACATAAGTATTGGCAACGAGGCCAGCCGATACGCCCAGGATGCCAACGCTAAGAGAATTCTGGAAGCTGAGCGACAAATATCGACCGCTGCTCGAAACGCCCGCCTTGCACATCGTCTCCAGGAAGAAGCCAAACAGATGCAATTTGAAGTAGAGGAAGGTATATTGTACGGCCCAGCAATAAGCGACTAAGATAGAATAGAAGAGAAGAAGAAAGAAAGAAAAAACCGACGAAAATAGACACTGGGTGTTCAAAAATTGCAATATTGTTTCGAATTTGCGTGAGAATAAAGACTTTTTTGGTTCGCCGTTTTTCATTTGTTATCTTTTTTCAAAAACTAATGATAAATTCGTACCGCGAAAATAAATTATAGACTCAAAATTTGGTACATCGAATTTTTTCAATTCGCCATTTTGGATCCGCCATTTTGAATTACAATTTCACAATTTGACTTCAAATTCGTATTCAGCGACCCTAAAAAACCTATAGGATCAAATAGTGGTCGTGAAAACTGATCGACTAAAAGAGTAATCCCAAGGCAAACTTTCTAAAAACTTTGAACGCGTTTTTCTCGAAACCATGTTTTTAAATCTAACTTCAAGCCCCGGGCTTGAACTATTAATCCGATTCCCTCCATCAAACAACTGTTTGAAAGGTTATAATTTTTTGTACGGTTTGAAATTGGCATTAATAATTAATTATTTATAATATTTGAACACGGTTGAAATGAAAAAAAAAAAACATAGCGAAAAATTTAACTTTTCAGTTCAAATGATCACTATGCAATGAGTTTAAGTTTAGATTGTCTGAAATTTAGTTCAAGGCGTAGAAAATTTCATTTTCTTTCAGAAATAATAACTGGATTTGATTTGTCCACTACAAGAGGCTGCAGGCTTGAAGTTGTCGCCCCATGTTTTGCGCGCAGAGGCTTACGGAAATCGCCATTTTGTAGCCGCCATTTTGAATTTTCACAATTTTTTATCTCTTTAAAATCTTGAATAATAATCAAATTTAATCGTCAAAACCGAAAGTTCGTATGCCTTTTCATTCTCTCACAAAAAAAAAACAAACTTTGCCTTATTTTTGCCCAAATCCAGGGGAGGGTCCCCTTAAACCTATACTTGAATCTAGGGCTGTGTTCGATGTGATGAACTTTCGCTTAAATTTGACGTTTCGTAAAAAAATTGAAATGTTCGAAAATTCCTCGGCTGTTACCGGCTGATTATCAAGAATGTGTTTGTCTAAACAATTTTTTCGCCCCTAAAATTGGAGAATTATAATTAATTTTCACCTTAATTTGACAGATGGAACAAAATCAAATAACTTTGCTACTATGACAGACTCATTTTTTCATTTGTCGAATTTAAATGAATTGGAATACAGGACCTACCTAAAGTTCTATCCAGTTAGAATCCAGATACACTTATTGTGTGGCAACGGCACGGAAAGGGACCGCTGCAAGAATTCTTTTACAGCGGTTTGTTGACCTAGGCGCCCACTTTCTGTGGTATAAATTTCACGGTGTTTCGTGCAGTGAGTCAAAAGTTATTCCAGATGGAAGCCGAGAGGAGAGAAAAAATTCTGCACACCCACGTTGATAATCCAACGTGGTCCGCAATAAACATCGCAAAAACGTTGAAAATCGCCAAATCAACCGTGTATGATGTGCTCAAACGTTTCAGGGAGCAAAAGAGCGTGGATCGAGTGCCTTAAGGTAAGCGTCGTAGTAGAACATATGACCGCAAGCTGAACCAGAAGGTGTTGAGAACCGTCAGAGCTAACCCTGGACTACCAGATAATGAAATTGCACAAAAATACGCTGCTGCTCGCAGTACCGTTCGAAGAATTCGTTTGCGAGCAGGATCTCGTTCTCATTGAGCCAGCAAGCAACCAAACAGAATCTTGAAGCAAACTCGAGCTCGGAAATTGTACCAGCAAGTTTTGACGAAGTACCAAGGATGCCTGCTCATCGACGATGAAACCTACGTCAAAATGGATTTGGGACAGCTTCCTGGCCAAAAATTCTACATGGCGACGGCACGAGGAGATGTTCCTGCGAAGTTTAAGTTTGCTTTTATGGACAAATTTGCCAACAAAAACTGATGATTTGGCAAGGGATATGCAGCTGCGGGGCAAAGACCAAAGTATTCGTGAAGTCATCCAGTGGTACCGCGATAATAACGTAGATTTCATCGATAAAAACATAAATCCACCCAGCCCG
The DNA here is from genome assembly GCA_024533555.2 of Aedes koreicus. Taxonomy (NCBI): domain Eukaryota; kingdom Metazoa; phylum Arthropoda; class Insecta; order Diptera; family Culicidae; genus Aedes; species Aedes koreicus. The sequence goes on from JAHHFK020003457.1 coordinate 71,301, forward strand.
CAGCTCCGGCCCATCGAGAGATTTTGGGCAATAATGAAGCGGAAGCTTAAGAAAAGTGGAAAAACGGCTCGGGACGCGACTCAGATGACCAAAATGTGGAACAAATGTGCCAAGGAAGTTGACTCCGGAGGTGTGCAGCGTTTGATAAGGAGGAATAAAGAAGAAAGTGCGAATTACCATTAGAAACGAAGAGAAATGATTTGTATTGATATTTAGAGTACAGTAAATAACCTTTGTTTTGATGTATTAAACATATGTGTACGTCAATTGGTTACCGAGATACAGATAACTTTATTATTCCAGATTCTAAATGGACATAGCTTTATATCTCTTACTAGCTGAACCCGGTGCGTGCGCTGCTACGCTTGCAACTAAATGAAGGAAAATTTAATATAACTGGCACGTTTATGGTTTTTTTTCGACATGAGTTTTTTTTCTTGAATAAGCAGAGGTTCAAACTACTATCAAAACATGCTTCTTACCCGAGGAATACACGTTTTGTGTTTATGTAACCTGGATAATTCTCATTTTTGGTAGAAATTAGTGTTTCATTTGTATAGGAGCCCCTCTCTTCCAGAGGGGGGGGGGGGGGTTTCAAGCCACCATACAATCATTGCCTTCAAAACCCCCCACATGCTAAATTTGGTTCCATTTGCTTGATTAGTTCTCGAGTTATGAAGAAATGTGTGTCTCATTTGTATGAGAGCGCTCCTTCCTGAGAGAGTAGGGGTCTCAAACAATCATAAGAACCTTCCTCAGCCCCAAAAACCCCATCATATAAATTTTCACGTTGGCCGGTTCAGAACTTTCCGAGTCTATAAGGGTCTGACAGACAGCCAGACAGACAGAAATTCATTTTTATGCATATAGAAATCTAGCCTTCAAAAACCCCCATACGCTAAAAGTGATTTCATTTACTTGATAAGTTTTTGATGTATGCAGATATTTGCTTTTTATTTGTATGGGAGCCCCCCCCCCCCCCTCCTTCAAAATGGGGAGAGGTATTGAACTGCCATAGAAACATTTCTTGCCTCCAAAAACCTCAACATGCAAACTTTTGTTTCATTTGCTTCATTGGCTCTCGAGTTATGCTAAAATTTATGTTTCATTTTTAGTGGAGTCTCCCCTTCTAGAAGGCGGAGGGGTCTCAAACCACCTTAGAAACATTTATTTCCTTCAGAAACCTCCACATGCCAAATTTGGTTATATTTGCTTGATTTGTTCTCGAGTTATGCAGAAATTCGAGTTTCATTTGTATGAGAGACCCCTCTTTCAGTGAGCGGAGGAGTCTCAAACCACAATAGAAACATTTATTGCCTTCAAAAACCTCCACCAGCCAAAAGTGGTTCCATTTACTTGATTAGTTCTCGAGTTATGCAGAAATTTGTATTGCATTTGTATGGAAACCCCCTCCCGCCCCCTTCCAGATGGCGAAGGAGTATCAAACTTCCATAGAAACATTTCTCTCCTCCAAAAACCTCCACATGCCGGATTTGGTTCCATATGCTTGATTAGTTCTCGAGTTATACACAAATTTGCGTTTCATTTGAATGAGAGCTCCCCTCTTACAGAGGGCGGAGGGTTCTCGAGTTACCTTAGAAACATTTCTTGCCTTCAAAACCTCTACCTGCCAAATTTGGTTCCATTTACTTGATTAGTTCTCGAGTTATACAGAAACTTGTGTTTCATTTGTATGGGAGCCCCGCCCCCGTCCCTACCAGAGAGAGAAGAGGGGTCTCGAACTACCGTGAAACATTTATGGCCTTTAAAATACTCGCATGCCAAATTTGGTTCCATTTGCTTTATTAGATCTAGAGTAATGAAGAAATTTCAGTTTCATTTGTATGACAGCACCCCTTATAGGAGAGGGGAGGGGTCTCAAACCACCATAGAAACATTTCTCGCCTCCAGAAAACCCTACATGCCAAATTTGGCCCCATTTGCTTGATTAGTTCATGAGATATGCAGAAACTTCTGTTTCATTTGTATGGGAGCCTCCCTTTCTAGAGAAGGGAGGGGTCTCAAACTACCATAGAAAAATTTCTTGCCTTTAAAAACTTCCGCATGCTAAATTTGGGTTCCTTTGCTTGATTAGTTCTCGAGTTAGCTGAAATTTGTGCTTCATTTATTTGGGATGGGAGGGGTCTAAAACCATCCTAAGAACCTCCCCCGGCCCCAAAAACTTCTCCATACAAAATTTCAAGCTGATCAGTTCAGCAGCTTTCGAGCCTATGAGGTTCAGACAGACAGACAGAAATCCTTTTATATATATATATATATATATATATATATATATATATATATATATATATATATATATATATATATATATATATATATATATATATATATATATATATATATATATATATATATATATATATATATATATATATATATATATATATATATATATATATATATATATATATATATATATATATATATATATATATATATATATATATATATATATATATATATAGATAGATAGATAGGTAAAATTTTGTGCACCCGAACTGAATTCTGGACTCATCAGTGTAAAGAAAAATATGTTTGAATTTATAATTACATGTTTTCAAATTCGTTTTAATTCGATCCGGAAGGCAAATGTGCAAACTATGCACGATAGGCCAAAAACCGCCCCTCAAAGCCCTACTGGCACTATGACCCTTCGAGACATGAATTGAAAGATTCCCTGAGTTCACATGTGGCATTCCATGGCCGAAGATTCGCACCGGGGCCCAGCTCCCTCCTATCCCCTTTCGAAGACCCGATCTCGAACGCAAACGACACATCGTTTAATCCAAGCAAACGACGACGAGAGGCGCGAAGACGCGAACAGAACAGACACAAAAACCGGCGTTCAATGTGTTACGAAAATCTGCAAAATAAGATTTAGTGCTACATTTACATGTCGTTTTTTCTCAATTTACGATTGACGTTGAAGATAGATTTCGAAAACCTTTTGCATTCGTTCGTTCCTTTTCTCGTTCGATTGCGTGCCCTGGCCAACAGAACGTGAATTCCGTCGCGCTTGCCTCTCCAGCCCTTTACCCAATTCTCTCATTGTCACCCTTGGTCAAGTGGGCTTTGTTATTTTTTGTCCATTCCTCTTAGTTTTTGATAATTTCGCTTATTATGTATATTCGGCTTGTCAACTCGTGATTTCTTTCTCTGTTTTTGCACTGTTTTTGTCACAGGTTATCTCGTCTCGTTTTTCAGTTCCCGTGTTTTGAGACCCCTTGATTCGAACATAATGGATCCGCAGCAGGCGGCACAGTGCTGTCATGTTCCCTTTTCTTAGACTAGAAGGATTGTGAAAGAAAGGGAAAATCCACACAGTTTCAAGGGATATTCAAAAAGGGCCTATTGATTGACAGGTTTTAATTCAGCTGCATCCAAAATGTGCATTTACATGTGAATACTACATAGGGTAGGGAACGGTTTAATCAGGGTTGACTGTTTTAATCAGTTGTTAGGAAATAGGTCTAAAACTCCTACATTTTCCAAATTATTTCACATTTAATGATACGAACATAAACTCAATCGATCGAGCTGATGATTCGATGAATAAATCATGATTGATTAAAAATTAATTTTGAAATTTTGAAAATTTAAAATGCATAATCTAGAAAACCATCACTTTCCTACCTGCTGAAGAAGTTCGCTCAAATTTTGCCTTTGCGTATTTTGCATTTGCTCGCGTGTAGCGGAGAGAATCACTTCATCAGCTCCTTCTCACATCTAGGCTTGTTGCCAGGATGTGATGTTGAGCATTGTGATAAAATTTATTTCATATTTAGATGATCTAAAATCACTTCAAGTCATTTGAGGTTGATTTATGCTTATGATTATATTGTCCATCATCTGACACTATGATATGCAATGAAAATATATGTTTCGGAGCTGTCCAACGAGATAATGCTTCGCTGTTGAGCGGCAGCTATGGCATCACTGCTGCTTTTGAGAGAGCCCATGTTACCTCTCTTCATTGATAACCATGGCTATAGCGCTCCAGTATTGCAACGTTAAGCCCGCTATCTCTTACATTTGCTCGTTTTGAAACGAAGCATCACGTTTGTCGTCACAGTCGCTTTGTCTAAAATTTGCGTGAGAGTAAATGAATAAGAAATACACATTCCCAATCTAAAGATCAATGACAAACCAAAATTTTGGTCATGTACGTCTGTCTCCTTACCTGCTAGTAGACGAGTTTGTGCTCATAGCAATCGACATGTTATGGTTGATTGTTTGCGAGAGCGGATGGGTAAAACGAAGGACCGGGTTGAGTAAATGCACATGGATAGAATAGCATTCATACTGTATTGTTAGTTTATGTACGGATTGCGAAGCTGAAGAAAACATTTTCATGATCAGAAAGCAATCCGAATGCTTTTAATATGTTCCTGCAATTGGGAACTTTATTCCATGGCTAAGAAATTTTATGCGTCTAATGCTCGTTTCTGAAGGTAGGCTCCGATAGATAAGAAGTAAGCAGTGGGATTAACGTCTAAATATTTGCAGTTCTAATTATAGATTACATACAGCTTCATCAAACATCTCAGGTGATGCATAAACTGCTAAAACCCCAGTAGAAGAAATCTGAATTTACATTGTTATGTAATGACTGTAAAATTTCACGTCATTTTACATGAAGCATCCACTTGCAAGAAATATTGCTAAGAAAAAACGGAATACAATATTAGGCAACCTTAGCAGCACACTGTAACTTCTTTCTGACTTATTTCAGTCTCAATCAAGATCAATCAAGATGGTTATGTGTTGCTTGAGAATGTAAGAAATTCATCAGAACTTTACACGTTTTAGAATGTAAACTTGTTTGTTATGTGAATCTTCATTTATGTGCTTAGTACTAAACAGAAATTTAACCTACTTTTTGAGCTGTGTATAGTATGAGAAAGTATGAAATCGAGGAAGTAGACGAATTCGTGTATCGGGGATTATTGTTGACCACCGATAACAAAACCAGTAGAAAGATATACAGGCGCATCATGACTGGCAATCGTGCCTATTTTGAACTCCAAAGGACGCTAAGATCGAACAAAGTTCGCCGAACTACAAAGTTGACCATCTACAAGACATTAATTAGACCAGTAGTACTCCACGGCCACGAAAGATGGACATTTCTAGCCGAGGACCAACGCGCCCTTGGAGTCTTTGAACGGAAGGTGCTGCGTTCGATCTACGGTGGAGTGCAGATGGAAGACGGAACGTGGAGGAGGCGAATGAACCACGAATTGCATCAGGTGCTGGGAGAACCTCCCGTCATACACATCACTAAAATCGGTCGACTACGGTGGGCTGGGCATGTCGTAAGAATGTCGGAAAGAAAGCCCTGTTAAAATGGTTCTCGAAAACGAACCGACTGGTACAAGAAGAAGAGTCGCGCAACGAGCAAGGTGGATAGATCTAGTAGAAGGCGACCTGCGGACTCTTCGCAGACAGCGAGGCTGGCGAGGTACAGCCATGGACCGATTACAATGGAGACAACTTCTGTGTACAGCAGAGGCCACACCGGCCTTGGTCTGATTGGTAAGTAATAATATGGGAAAGGATTTGAAGCAGTTAATGTGCAGCTCTAAAAAGTAGTGAAAATTACTGTATAACATCATGCCCATAAATGGAGCATCACGCAATATACAAGTTAACATTCTAAAACGAGTAAAATATTGCATGCCGGTCTTTCCTAGCAATATTTCCTGCAGGTTGGGATTGTAAGTCCCGTATAAATTGTGTATACAATTTGAAACAGAGGAACTGGCTTGATGCTGTCTAATCGCGGTCGTGGTATTCGGTGTCGTACGTCCTTGTCGTGTCCTTTTTCAAGCAAGTGTATGGTTGCATGAACCTTGGTGGAAGAAGGTTTTAGGGGTAATCCGTGGTCAAAGCGTCGTGTCGATGTAGTGTGGGTTTGTACGTTGTGGACAAATAACTGGTATCGTTTGATTTAAGAGAGAAGGAACCCACCGGTGGAAGGCATCGTTAAGAGGTCCACCATCAGTGTAGGTTTCCCCCGAAGGTCAAGGATGAAGGCGTCCTTTATGCTGCCCAAGATTCCAAAATGCTGGCCGGTCAGGTAGGGTGGACACTACCAACCCGACCGGTAGGGCATCAGCCGAAAGAAGTGAACACTGTTTTGGAAGCTTTTGGAACTATGCGAAGTGCTGTTTGATGATTCCGTTGACGACTCGGTTTCTTCTATCGGAACCATTCATGTATTGTACGTAGTGTCCGAAAAAATGATGCTCGACAAACTCACGGAACAATGCTGGCACCGCTCGCGTCCTACCCTACGAAGAATGTCATCGATTGACATGATAGTATTAAACCACCAGTGCTGGTAGGTGAATATTTTCATTAGGCTGTCGCCTAGAGTCATATTCCTCGTGCACAACAAATGGCTTACTTTTGGGAATGGAATTTGTACTTTCCACTAAGGTCCCCTTTCTGGTTGTACTGGAAAGATGTGTTGCTACCTAGTGTCGTGACCTGGGCGAGGACTTGGAGGCTTCTACTCCGTTCTTCACGACATTCTGCACTCGCGCCAGGACAACTGTGCTCTGCAAAATCCGTCAGATAACTGAATCGATCCTAGGACAGGACCTGCCTGCTCAGAAAGAGATGCCCTCTTATAAATTTATGTTTGCTATGATACGGACGTCGCTTGAGTGTTGCCAGATATGTTACACAGTAAACATATTGAAACAAATGAAATTAAAAAAAATTGTCGATTTTTTTTATACTTGGTAATATTCAATAACGTAAACGTTTGAAAATTGTCAATATTTTATATGTAGAGGTCCAAGAGTTTAAGGCTCTAAGAATACAAAACTGCCTTAGAGGGAAGAAAAGGATGGTATCAAAAATTCAAAAAATAATACACGTTACTTTTGAATCTTCTAAAGCTTATTTTTGGTCTTTATTTTTGCAGAAAGTATCATTTATCACAAAAATTTATCATTTGATAGTATGAGCAAACTTGTGATTTTCATAACTCACGATATTAATTTTTTTTTTTTTGCTAGCTTTAGGGAATCAATGTAGATGTACTTTAAGGATTACAAAAAAGGCGGAACAAGAAAAATAATGATCTTTATATTTTTTAAACAGATAAGATTCCATCCAATCGAATATTTAGCAAATTACCCAAAGGGTTAGACTTCCTGATCATTTGATCAGATCTCTCGAATTTTGATTCCGATCTTTGAAAATGATCAGATGATGTGGTAAAGATAAAAAAATCTTTTATGACAGTTTGAAAGTTAAGATAATACTACGCCTACTTATTTGTATTCATTTTCACATGACGCCTCATGAACATAGTTTCTCTTACATATTGTGACCATGTTATATTTTAAAACAAATGCGATTATTTGAAGGGAGAGCTAAAATTTTTCTCTACTGCTTGCATATACAATCGTGATGCGACATTCATCGACTCACTGTGTCAAGGAATGACATGCTAAAACCAGTTGCTTTTTAAAGATTATATTCTCCTACGCTGGACAAACTCTAGCCATCAGAGCGGTCGATGAAACCCTGAACCAGTGAGGAAAAACTATTTCAAGCTAGGGGGGGAGACAACTTAATCTTGCATTAATTTTAATGCCAATACTATGAATATTAGTGAAAATAATAAAATTATAATATCATTATACGGTATTATCATAAACTGTCAATACAATGCTATAATTTCATTAACAGTGTATAGTTATCGCGCATGGTTTGCTTTTTTTTTAATATGTTGACGTACGGCGGAGTCGCAAGGTGAATTTAATATCTCAGGTGGTCTATTTTCTTCAGTTGGTTGGTAAGACGGGTGGAGTAGCAGCAATGACGTCTATATAAGGTCTGGGGCAACGCACTGCTTGCTGGTATTCGAAGCAAAAATAATGTAAACATTGCTGAGCCGGCGAGTGATGACGTAACACTATTCAACTTTCTATGGGCGTGCATGGGTTCAGATAATGAAATCGGTTCAAACGTTTATTTATTGAGCAGAAGCATTTCCTCCTGTTAACATGGGTAATTTATAGTGAATTTAACTGAGGTAATTGAATTTTTGCCACATTAACTTTCAAACGCTGGAACTTGACAATCGAGTAGCGCATAGAGCCACTTTTCCATCATCGATAGACTGAAATCAGTTGAAAAATAAAGTTCTATATCGCACACAATAAATAATCATGGAGCGAACGAATGAAAAAAATAGTATGACGTAGCACTTTTCGAGCTCTTGTGTAGCATGCGCAAGGAGTGCGATGGTATTAGTGTCATGAGCAAATTTTGCTCATTTCACTAAATTGTTGTGGCTACTGGGCCAGACCTTGTATAGACGTCATTGGAGTAGCGGGGTATCAAATGAGATTTAGCAGTGGAGCGAAAGAGTAAGGAATACTCAATACTGTATTACGCACATAATGACAGTTGTTGATTGCATTTTTGCATAAGAGTGAAGAGTTATATATTTATGTAAACGGTATGGGCTAAACGTTTTGTTTACACACATTAGCATGTGCACTTTTCCCCTGAAATATTGGTAAACAAACCTTCCAGCCTGACGCTTTATATCCCATGGCATAGAACACAGGCCTGGCAGTGTGAAACTAATCATCTCCTGTACTCGTTTGGTTTAAAATGGAACTGCGAGTTTGAAATCACAGGCACTGTTGCATAGGTGTAAAGGAGACAACTTTAGTATGCCAGACCAGTATTTTACTTGATATGGATCGTATTAGTATGCATTTAAACATGGCTGAAATTCTCATATACAGTATTGATACCACCTGAGATATTAAATTCACCTTGGTCACCTGGTGGCAAGTCAATGTCGTTCAGCTTAGGTCCGGCACATCGAGCAGTTTACTTGTGTTGGAAGCAACAATATTGTAAACATTGCTGAGCACGTGGGTGATGACGTCAAACTACCATAACATTCCATACTGTGAGCTGATAGTTTGACATCACCATAATCAGCTGTTCCGTGTAAAAAGGTAAACATTGAGACTCGCATTGAGCCGAAACACAAACACCACTATACATTTCCACATCTCACGAATACCAATAAGCCAGATGACCTGGACCCGGACATGTACACTCCAAAACGAATTTACTCTAAATCACATTATTGTCAAGATTAATATTTTAATCTTGAATTAGTGGTATTAAAGGGTGTATTCGATAAAAATGGCACACAAAAAATCTTCTGTAACTTTTGAATCGTATGAGTAAAAAACCTAGAAATTTGAGTAGATCTTATCCATAGTGTATTATTTACATCTGCCAAGTATCATAGTTATACATTCAGTAGTTCCAGTCATGTCGTCGAAACAAGAAATTGTCCGTGAGAAAATGTTGTGCACTCACAATCAAAATCTAGGGGCGTCCCACCGGTGGATTGCTAAAAGGCTTGGAATTGCAAATACAACTGTGTCTCGTGTAATAAGAACCTTCAAGGAGCGTCTGAGTGTCCAAAGGAAGGAAGGGAGTGGTCGTAAAAGTGGACAGTAAAATGGCCAGGAATGTCGTACAACAATTCAAGAACCGTCCAAACATGTCAATTCGAGATGTCGCTAAAAGTCTAAGGTGTCAGTCGGTTTTGTGCAGAAAACCATGAAACGTGCTGGGTTACATGTTTACAAAGTGCAAAAAGCCCCAAACCGGAATGAAAAACAAAACATCACTGCGAAAACCCGCGCCTTTACACGAAGCTGCACACCAAATCCGGTTGCATTGTGATGGATGACGAAACATACGTCAACTTCCTGGGCAAGAATATTTCGTTGCCAAGTCGAAGTCAATGTTCCGGAGGATGTTCGAAAGAAAAAACAATCAAAATTTGCAAAGAAGTTTCTAATCTGGCAGGCGATTTGCGGATGTGGTGAAATAAGTGCTCCCTTCATCACTTCCGGAACAATAAACGGTGCGATTTACACGGAAGAGTGCCTTAAGAAGCGTCTCTTGCCATTCATTAAGAAGCACAAAGGATCAACTCTGTTTTGGCCTGATCTAGCATCCTGCCACTACGCTCGAAACGTATTGGAGTGGTACCGAGCCAACGGAGTCAATTTTGTGCCAAAGGATATGAACCCACCAAATTCACCGGAACTTCGTCCAATTGAAAAATTCTGGGCAATTATGAAAACGGAACTTCGCAAACATCCCAAAACTATAAAAACAGAGCTAGAATTGAAGAAAATTTGGGTAAAAACAACAAAAACACTGGGAAAATCGGTTGTACAAAATTTGATGGGTGGAGTGAAAAGGAAGGTGCGGGCATTCGGGATGGGAGACGAAATTGAATAAAACAAATGTTGTAAATCAAAACTCATTAGTAGTTCTTCATTCCCTGAAAATTTCAAGAAAATCCGATAATCAGTTTAATTTTGATGAGTATATATGTGTGTGCCATTTTTATCGAATGCACCCTTTATAATACGATTTAATGCGAAAATTAAAGATGTCTGAAAACCATTCTTCTCGTTATCGCATGGCTTGAGTTCGAGCGTTACCATGGTGCTGAAAAAATCACTTCCCAAAGCACAGAAAGGTGAAAATGTATGAATAAGTGAGGGGCCAAACTTGGTGTTGTTCGAAGTCATATAAAGAAAAAGATCATGGAATCGATCGACGGAACGATTACAATGCCCCAGATTCCCCCCATGTTCCGACAAGAAAGTCGAAAAATTTAGACGATTGAATCCACCCTTCTCCTGCGGTCGAAGAGAACCAATTGGCCAAGGAGCCAAGCCATTTAGTGGCACTTCTTGTCGATGTTTTCGTGTTAAATTCCTCACCCGTGCTCAAAGTACCACCTTATTACAATTTATTCGAATAAATTAATATCTTGCATCTTGAAAGAGCAAGTTTTTAATGTCTAATGTAGTCACAGTAGTGAGACTCAATATAAGGTAATTTATTAATCACCTGATCCTGTTTCCTTTCTTTTCCTGTCACAAATATTGCTGGGCCTTCGGAATGTGCAGCACCTGCGGTCGGCTAAATGCAATGTAGATCGATACCGAACCACTGAACATAGTTTCAACGCTACGAAGCGCCTGTTAATTGACCGACAACTGGATCCCAATGCTGGAGCAAACGTTTGGGTTTGCCAGATTTCGAAAATGGATTTGCCAACGTAAATATTCGATGCTTGTTCTTGGGAGCTTCGATAAGTTCATACCGACAACGCTGGAACACATATCGGGTGCCTTCCGGCGGATTCCACGTTACTTTTCAAGACTCCTTATCCGGATTGATACAGTATACTTATTATCCGGGCTAAAATGGTTCCGCTTCCGTCAAATCCATTTGCATCGAATCATTTGTCTCCTTTTGGTCCGTTTGTTGTTGATTAACCGTCACTTAGCCATTTGCCTGAGGTTGATAGAAAATATTTCCGTTATTGACGGTGAAAACATAAACAATGAATAGCCGAATGAATCAAATTGACTGACGTAAAAGTGTATGTTTTTTTACGAAGATTGTCCGATCAGTGGCCCGATCTTTTTGAAAGATTTGAAATCATTTGAAGATTTTAAATTGACCAGATTGACCGACCCCTTGAAATTCCCTCCTAAGCTTGATAACTTGCTCTCTCAAACGAAAAATTTCACCTTGTAGACTAGACTGGGACGTAGTATCTCCTCCCAGGATAGGTATCTGTTCAATGTTATCAACAATTTCAAATTCCGGAATTCCATTTGATGCAGCATAGCCTTTTCCACTATCAATGTTCTCAACCACCTCCATTTCCTGCCACTCTTCATCCGGTGGAGTGACGGCAATTGGAATGTTTCAAGTTCCATTGGCATTTCTTTTGCCGTTCGGGAAATGAAGCTGCGTCAAACTAAGCGTTAATTTATGAGGTTTCATTGAATGTCATTGATGCTTACGCTGCAAATTCTGCTGTGGGGAGAAAGCTTGAACTAGAGAATGTCTTCCTCGCTTGCGTTCCCAACGCAGGCCTTAACCCACTCTCGGCGAACGATTGGATTTCTCGGGAACCAATGAAAATGAAGATCCTCATGTGACCACAATTTATCACTTTGCACTTAATTTCAAACTAATTTAAAATAAACCACTGCAAAAGTGAACTTTTATTTCCTCATTTGTTCTAGTTGTCACAATCGATAAAGGTGAAAAAGCAGTGACTGCTAGCAACACGGCCAAACCAACAACAGACTGCCTGCTTGTAACATAACTCGACGGTGGCGGTAGGTGCGGTTGTCATAGCGACCAATAAAAAACGGTCTTTGTTGACAGATAAATGGTGATGTTTTGCACTAACAGCTGGCAGGTCCTGTTCTAGAATCGATCATGCACATGCATCTACTACGACTTCGTTTGAACACGCTGCTATGTGAATAACCTTCCTAAGAGTTATTACTACGGTCATGGCAAATCACTCAAATAAAATATGTATAACAATTTTCATCTATTTTTGACCCTTCAAATACTATTATTGTTATTTTTACTTTCCATATTACCATTGAACTATTCCATCTACCACACCTAGTTGCACATTTGTTGCAAATGAGTTAAAATTACTTATATGTGACTCTTTCAAGACAAAATCAAGTTGCTGCAACATGTTGCAGATTGATGAAAATTGTTGAGATTCATGCAACTTGTTGATATTGATGAATTCCAGTTGATCATCAAACAAAGTTCTCAATAATAACAACATGAAATATTATTTTAAATTCAACACTCATACAAATCCAAACGGTAATACGCTTGTAAATTGAACATTCTCCGCGAAAAAAAACCATTCCAGAAATTCAGTGGCAATCGAATACTCAATAATCCCTCAACTCGGCCGTCGTCGTCGTCATCATCTTCATCATCAGCAGCAGCAGCGTTTGTCCTGGTGCACGTGAATAATCCGCGATCCAGAATAAACAATATAATTGAAATGATATATGCACCGGCAATACCCTAATTGGCAGGGATTGAACGAGAAAAGCACCGAGAAGGACACATTTTGGCTTGCTCGCGCTCGTGTGCAAAAATAAAGCAGCATGCTCGCAGTGGCAGTTGCGCGAGGAGTAGGAGAAAGACGAGCAGCGGTCCGCTAATTTTCCTACCGATTTCACCGATTTTGTCCTCCCCGGTGCGGAGGTGACCCTGGTCTGTCTGATGCATACAGTAGTAGGTATGCAGTGTGCCTGCTTGAGTTTTTCGAAACAATTGAACCTGGAATCTACCTGCAGCGAGTGGCGCAGCACGAGAATCGAGGAAGATGAAAATGATCCACGGCCGTTCACTCGATGCAGCTCGACAAAACACAGCGAGATATTTAAATAGGACTCGCGGTCGGGAACGATTTATTTAATTGTTTCAAAATTTGGCATTACTTTGAATGCGACCACTGACTGGATGGAATGGGAAATGGCGTGCTCTTTCACCGATTCTTTATCCGAGCCGCCTTTTCGTCAGATTCGCACGGATCTGATGGAACCCTCCCACTTCCGATCGCACGGCTCGACTGTCGCGGCGGCCGTGGCCAGTATTCCCACTTCGCCCACCGACTGATCTTTCCGCATTGGATTGTGACAAGCACCGGCAGCCGAAACAAGAGCAGTGCTATTTTTTGACGGAACAAAGCAAAAATACCGACGTCGTCGACGAAAACTGTCTGTCGACACGTCCCGCCCTCTCTTCCGTGCGGACGTTGTCGTAATAGGCAGGTACGTACATGTGGTGGATTTGACCATCGATAGAAGGAGAAGCTTATTTTTTGCATACGGCAACGACATTTCAGCTGTTTTCGCTGGTGCTGCTTTCAGTTTGTCGGTAACCACGTCTTTTATTATTTTACTTTTTGTTCTACATTTGCGCGAACGATTTCGCCATTTCTGCGAGTGTGCATGCGCGAATTTACACTGGGAAGGCCAAAACCGCCAGCTTCCGCCCCATGCTTCCGCCTTGATTGCAGCTCAGTTGCAAGTGCCAAAGCAGTTTCTCGCCGTCGTCTTCGTCGGAATTGGAGATTCACGGTCCGTGTGCATGTTGTTCTTGTTTCGTTTGCGTTTTCTTTTAATTTAATTTATATTCTCATTGGTTGGAAAATTTGTTCTCATTTAAATTGACTTGATTTGTGCGGATGTTCCCAATGTCATCGTCCCGTTCCTGCCGTCGTTCTGCCGGTTGATTGTGTATTAAATGCAGTCACATGACGATTGTCGCTTCGTTGTTCAGCCACGACCTGGTGCAGAAAATCAATTAAATAAATGTGTCCGGCTTTGGGATTGAGGAATCGATTAACCAACCGCAAAGGAGCAGTGTATTCAATCCATCCACCCACCCACAGCAATGGCGGGAACTTGATCGCAACAGTTTGAAGTCAGTTCTGGAAGCCTCCTTCAGGGCCTAATAGATGATCATTTCCTGGCTTCGAGGTAAGATTTAGTTTGTTGCTACACTTATGAACGACGAACTAAACAAACAAGCTTTTTCAGTGCCCAAAGTTTGCTTTTACTACAAAACAGCGAAAACTTGCGACCGGAAAAAAAACCTACTGCGTCAAGCGTAGAATCCACAGCCTACTTTTGGAACGCGGGTCAACTTCGGATTGACAGAATGCCGAGATTCGATTTTTTCCCCGGTGGGAGAACAAAAAAGTCAAAAGAGCTGAAATTCTGCGATGCAGAAATGGTAACCACTCAAAAATGTTCCCATCACAAGCATCCCTTGCGAAACCGATCAGCATGAAATCTACCATCATCGAATGTGCCATATAATCCCAGAACCATCTCCCGGTAGCCGGTTTTGTTTTCCAATTATCCTCGGCAGCAGCCATCGAAGGGTGTTTTCATTTTATATCGAGCACATCTGCGATAGCACATCCCCTCATTTCGAGCTAAATGAAGAAAAATTACCGACCAGCGAAAAAATCATCATTTTCTGATCGCCATCGCGGAAAGCAAAGGGAAAAAAACTGTAACTCAACTCGATGGTGCATCATATGTGTGGTGTGTGCATGAACAGGAGTCCCATCGGACGTCGTCGTCGTCGTCGTCGTCACCGTCTTAGCCGAAGCGGCCATCATATTTTTTATTCATTTTCAGCCGAGGAGCGGATATGAACGAAAATGGAAAAAATATCTCTCCCCAGACATCAGCAAATTTCGCCCCGCATTCGACCGGTCGCCATTTTTATCCAATAATTTCTCAAATATTTAATATTTCATCCCTTGCAATCAATGCTCATTGAATTTGATTGGTTCGGCTTGACTCCGAAGAAGTGGTGTACTGCACTCTGTGGCCCTTTTCATTGCACTTTTGTTGCTCTTTCTTCGCTTCTGTGCGCTCAACGTTGTTTTCCATTTTTTTTTTCCAAAGCTCTTAAATATATGCTCTTAGTACCCCCACCGCTCTCCAGCACTGCCAGCCCCGTCCCTGGTTTTATGCATGATGATTACACCTTCATGCCACTCTGACACTGGCCGACTGCTGCTGCTGCAGTTGCAGTAGGCTCAGGTTCCTCCCATCTCATTCACTCCGTACCTACCGTTGATGGTGTAGTATGTTTTTATGACGACTTATGCTGCGCCTCAGCGATCTACTATGCACATCGGAAAAAAGTTCCTTGAATGATGATGACGATGATGATGGGGAAGTGTGGGCATACAAGTATTATCAGAAGCACATTTCACGTTCCATCCCCGATTGCCGCCATCCGCCATTGTTGCTGCTTGTAATGTAAAATGCACTTACATCCACCCCCTTTTTTTACTTAGCGGTAGAACTTGGATCTCATGGCTGACATGGATGCAGCCAGTTCGTCAGTCAGTGAATCAACTAAGCAATGCCTACTTGGACGCAAACAAACAGTCTGCGTTGAATCAAGAGAACGGACGATGTCGGAAGTGGGCCATGAATAGAATTTCTGAGCTGAATTGCGTTATTATTTTTTTAATCAGAAACAGGACATTAATTCCTTGTGATTCGTCTTACGGTATGAATTTTGTTTCTGTTGAACTAAAAAAAGGAAAAAGAATAAGAAATGAATGATTCCCTTTACAACAATAACATATTCGGAGATCTTTGCGATTTGACTATAACTGCTTTTCTAAACAAACACTACAATGGCCGAAATTCAAGCTTATTATCGAGGATCAGCTGGTGCGACTACTTTTCTGTTAACGCTGTAAACAATTCTTCCCAATGTGCCGAATAGTGGCATGTTGATACTATCGTACTTTGACAAAATAGTGCCCTAGTTTGCATCTTTACGTTTGAGTGTATAAGCTGTCAAATAGCATTATCTCTACACGGAGAAACCAAAGTACCCAAAATCAAGTGTGATAGTACTCAAAACTAAGTACTCTGATAGGACTACTATTTTGGATATAATTTTGTTCTCACTGGTAGGTAGTTTTAATTCAATCTTGAAGTTAAATTGAAAAAGTCAATTTTACACAGAGCTACGTATTTTAGGAGTACTAAGTTTTCAGTATACGTGCGAGGCGATTTTCGTGAAACTATCATAATCCGTGTGTTGGGCTGTCACTTTGCTTTGGCTGAAAATTTTTGATAGCCATTTACATAGTAATTAACAACGATGCTGTTAGGCGAAACAGTTTTTTTTTTTGCGTACCGTGTCTAGTGTCCGTTTTAAAATTTAACGCGACCGAGGTGGCAGAAGTGATATGTAGCAATTAAAGAAAAAAATTGACTCGGGAAGCTCCAAATAATTAACCGGTTAGTATACTTATACATAATTATTCCACTTATTCGATTGCGTCTTTCAGTTTTCTTTTAAATAAATTCCAAAAACAGTCCCTGTCGCATAATCGTGTAATGCCTTCTTCTGAACCAATTGACGATGTTCCATGGCAAAACTATCAGTGAAAATCCAGTATTTCATGAGGAGCTGCGTAACTTCGATGTGCTGTGTCACTTCCTGAAAAGAAGGCTAGAAGTTTCTTTCAGGATTTTTTTTCTTGATCATTAATTGGAGTCATCGGCATGCCATGTCCCAAGAAAAGCGTTTCTTGACAAACGAAAAGTATTCGTTTTAACATGAACTTTCAGTAGATTCTATCAAATTGCTAGTGGAATGTTTCAATGTACCCGTGAATTTCACCAATAAATCAAAAACATTTGGTTTTATTTGAATTTATAGCTTACTTTTATTGAATTTGGTGAAAGAAAGTTCACTAAAGCACAGTAATATTTTCAAAAAAAAAAAAACACTAATTTTTGGATTATTTTTACTGCTGTTTCGCTGTTGTTTAAACAGTTAATTTCACTCAGCATTGAGTCTTTTCGAAATACTCAAAATTGAGTACTTTGTAAATAACTCAATTATGACTGGTTTTACTTTGCTGTCAAGATGGGTGAAAATGACTTAATTTTGGGTTGTTTTGTATCTCTGTGTAGGAACTTTTTTCAATAGGGCGAATCTAACAATGAGAGATTCTCTCCTGTCTTGCCCTCTTTCATTTATTACAGCGCTTCTATAAAACTTTCGAGGAATTCTTTAGTACATATCGAAACACAACAGTGCAGGCTAGCGTACTCTACAAATAATAGAATGAAAAACGTAAAGATAATTGGATCCCTAGATCTGTTTTATCGGGTCACACTGCCATACATTCGATTGATTAGATTCCGACCAATGACGTTTATACCAGGTCCGGCTATTTCCAAACAACCCAAAATTGAGTACGTATGACTCAAATCAGTCACAAGTATGGCTACTCAAAAGTGGGTAATGATAGTTCGTATTGGCAAAATGACAAACAGTCAACATTGGCTTTCCTAAACGCTGCCTACAAAGTGCTATCCCAGGTCATCTTCTGCCGGCTTTCACCAAAAGTAAATGAGTTCGTGGGAATTTATCAGGCCGGTTTCATCGACGGGCGCTCGACGACGGACCAGATCTTTACTGTACGGCAAATCCTCCAAAAATTCCGCGAATACCAGGTCCCGACGCATCATCTGTTCATCGATTTCAAGGCGGCGTACGACAGTATCGACCGCATAGAGCTATGGAAGATTATGGACGAGAACGGCTTTCCCGGGAAGCTCACTAGACTGATTAAAGCTACGATGGACAGTGTGCGAAACTGCGTGAAGATTTCGGGCGAACATTCCAGCTCGTTTGAATCACGCCGGGGACTACGTCAAGGTGATGGACTTTCGTGCCTGTTGTTCAACATTGCGCTAGAAGGTGTCATGCGAAGAGCCGGGCTCAACAGCCGGGGTACGATTTTCACTCGATCCGGTCAGTTCGTTTGTTTTGCGGATGACATGAACATTGTCGGCAGAAGATTTGAAACGGTGGCAGAAATGTACACTCGCCTAAAACGCGAAGCTGCGATAGTCGGACTGGAGGTGAATGTGTCGAAAACAAAGTACATGCTAGCAGGAGGTACCGAGCGCGACAGGGACCGCCTAGGCAGCAGTGTTACGATAGACGGGGATACATTCGAGGTGGTGGAAGAATTCATATACCTTGGATCCTTGCTTACGGCTGACAACGACAACAGCCGTGAAATCCGAAGACGCATGATCAGTGGAAGTCGTGCCTACTACGGGCTCCAGAAGAACTTGCGGTCAAGAAGGTTCACCCCCGCACTAAATGTACCATGTACAAAACGCTGATAAGACCGGTTGGTCTCTACGGGCACGAGACGTGGACGATGCTCGAGGAGGACCTGCAAGCACTTGGTGTTTTCGAACGCCGGGTGCTTAGGACCATCTTTGGCGGCGTACAGGAGGATGGAGTGTGGCGGCGAAGATGGAACCACGAGCTCGCTGAACTCTACGGCGAACCCAGCATTCAGAAGGTCGCGAAGGCTGGAAGGATACGGTGGGCAGGGCATGTTGCGAGAATGCCGGACAACAACCCTGCAAAAATGGTGTTCGCCTCGAATCCGGCTGGTACAAGAAGGCGTGGGGCACAACGAGCACGATGGGCGGACCAGGTGCAACAGGATCTGACGAGTGTAGGTCGTCAACGAGGTTGGAAAGAGGCAGCCATAGACCGAGTATATTGGCGAAATGTTGTAGATGAAGTCATATCGTAAATACGATGTTTGGCTATTTAAATAAAATAATCAACATTGGCTTAGTTCCGACCGATGTTTACTAATTGTCAACGTGTTACTCCTAACTATCTTTACTCACTTTTGACTGATTTGAGTCAATCGTACTCAATTTTGGGTTGTTTAGAAATAGAGTGTAGTGAAACGATGAAACCTTGTAGTGAAATTAGTGTCGCATGGTAATGTTTATCTATCGCATAGAAAATCATCGGTCATCGAAGTGGTGACGTCAATCTGCTTGTATGTATTCTGTTCCTCTAAAGAAAGTGATCAACGGTATTTTTTATCCCAATAATTTGTCCGCTTTTCACTTGAGTTTGTAGAGTCATTTTTTTATTCATGTTAGAACTACCATAGAATAGGGCGGAGCAGAGAATGGAATTACCAACAATCAATGTGAAACTAGCGATTTGAAATTGGTTCGCTGTTTTAGAACCTCTTGATCAGAAGTTTACCTTGCAGCTTGCACCTTGCAATACATTATTGCGCTTTTCGGTACTAGAACCTTATTTTTATTTATTTGCTGCACTCCCGTTTCATTTTACTCAATTTTTGAGTACAATTATATACCATCTCTTTTTCTGTCAAGTAAATGTTATTCAATTTTCGTAAAAAGTGGATCTACTCATACAACAGCACTGAGAGATAGTGGCCCTCGGAAAAGGAGAATTCAGGAGAACCTTAGCCTTTCTCAACCGGTTTGCTTTCATGGTGTCATTCAAGTGATTCTTGCACAGTTTATATGACTGAAGTTTCAAATCGACTGTAGCTCCTACGGAAGATTTTGAAATTTTCAGTGATTTCGCCAACTTTCGAATGGAAATCGAAGCATTTCGCTTGATTCGTCGCCGGATAATCTCACGCATTTGTGGAGTCCGAACGGTGCGCTTTTTTCATCTCCCTACGCGGTCATCTAGCGTTCCAAGCTGTTGGTATCGTTTTATTGCGTCACTCACTGTAGATTTTGTCACATTCAGGGTTTTTGCAATCACTGAAACAGCTTTTCCTTTTCGAAAAAGTTCAATTACATCTGCGCGCAACTCATTCGGCTTCATTTTGAATGAATTAGAAATCACAACTGTACCAAACATACTTTTTTTTTTTGGTCTTTCGGATACCTCTTGTTCCACGTTGCTCGAAGCACTCTACGTCCTCTTTTATGACGATGCCTATTGGCATCATCCCCGCTAGGACGCAGACCGCGTCGCGTGATACCGTTCGGTATGCACTCACCACTCTTAGGCACATAAGCCTGTGTGTACTCTCGAGCTTATTTGCGTAGCTCTTGGTACTCAGGGCTGTGATCCATGCCGGCCCGCCGTACCTAAGTATGGCCAGGAGTTTACGCTTACTCCCTTGCACCGCCGAGCTATTCGACATCATGCGGGATAATGCCGATATAGCCATAGAGGCTTTCATGCAAGCGTAATCGACGTGACTGACAAAGGACAGCTTGTCGTCGATCATAACCCCAAGATACCTCAAGAACCTCTTCGATTCTACTGTGCAGTTACCTGCACTAATCGTCGCATGTTGCTCCGATTTCCGATTGTTCACCACCGTGACCTCGGTCTTATGGTGGGCTAGCTCCAATTGCCTGGAGCTCATCCATCTCTCCACAATGCCAATGGAGTGTGAGGCCGTTAACTCGACCTCCTCGATGGATTCACCACATATCTCCAGGGTGATATCGTCTGCGAACCCGACGATCTTTACCCCGCTCGGGAACTCAAGCCGATACCATGCAGGTATGCTTAGTTTAATCCGCTTGGTTGTGTTGAGGCATGCCGACAAAGTCTGTACGGATAATTTGCAGACACCCTGTATGATGCCACAACTCCGCCACATCAGTGAAGCACGTCGACAAAGTGAAATTCTAGATTAGAGGGCATTATTAAGAAAATTTGGTTAAATTTGTTAATATTGAAGTAGGATAAAAGTTATGCTCCATTTCGTTCAAATATATTGACTTCTTAATCCCTCGAGGGACCATTTTGTGTATATGAGTTACATAGCTAAATTAAAATTGATAACTGAGACATAGATTCTCATTTTAGGTAGTTTTCATAACCACCAACGTCACGAAAATGGACAGATTTTGAACGGTAATAACTCATTCCTTCCTCGTTGATTTTTCTGAATTTTTGCATCAATCGATTGGACATATTTCTAGCAATTTGTTGCAATATTTAAAAATTCAAGTATTGGAAAGTAAAGAATGAAAAATCAGCAAAGCGTCGAGTCATCTGTTATAATTGTGAAAATCGATATTTCGTGTGTGTGTGTGTGTGTGTGTTTCTCAAACATATACTGCGTTGTTTAATACCTATCATGTTTAGACCTGTTGAAAAACATATAAATAATAGAGGTACTAAAATATGCTGTTTAACATTAGTATCTGATCTACCGTGCCACAACCAGGCAAGCCGTTTGATTTGAAGCCGTTTGGAATAAGGTTAAGCGTAGACCATTGCAGTTTCCCCTCGGTAGCTTCTCTGGAAATTACGAAGACTGCGTTATTTCCAATGTCCCCGTTGAAGTATCGGAGTAGGAGTTAAAACACAACTTGTTCGTTATACCGTAGTCTAAAAAGTGAATCTTTATTTTCATGGTTACTGCGATGCATACATTTCAAATAATTTGAAACCGAACGTAACGTTGTGACGCACAGTCATCACCGACACTACACTTCCTCTTCTTCTTAATGGTCTTGAACTGCATCCAACCGATAGTCTTTCAGGTATTCCGGATGACGACAACTTCGTTGAGGCCTTCGTTGTGAAACTTCCAGACTCGTTCCGGTTACCGTTGGCTCCGACTCTAGCTGCTTATCCTCTCTTGGCGGGAACTGATTTGATGTCGCCTGTAGTTCATTTCTGGGTCCCGAAGCTGTAGACTGAACCGGCTCATTATCTTCGGCTTGTGATTTTGACGTAATTGGTTTCAGATGAGTGACATTTCTATGATAGCTCTTTTCAGTTTCCTTAGATCTAAGCGTTACGTCAGGTCCATTCCGTTGAGTAACTTCCATTTCTTCAGGACTGAAGTTGCTAGACTATTTCCTGCACCTGTTGATGTACGTCTGCCAAAGTCGTTCCAAGAGTTACAATTTCCTCCAATGACATGTCTTTTGCCAAAGAAATTTCACGCAGCACAGAAGACCTGCATGCTTCCACAATCTGTTTGACGATTCTATCGTCGCCTTCTCGAGAATCATACCAGTTGAACTCACACCGTTTGGCTTGGATGCGTAAACACAAAACAAAGTCCGCAAATCTTTCATCGACCTTTTGGACTGTTTGGCGAAATAAATGACGTTCATAATTTCGGTTATGGGGGCGACCCCAGCGTAGTGGTTAACATCCATACCACTCACGCTAAAGTCACGAGTTCGAATCTCACCCCCGGAAAAGTTACGAAAATACCCAAAAGAGGTATTTGAGTGACTACGACAAGAATTGAACCAGCCCGAGGCTGAAAATCTCAATAATCAAGAAAAAAAAAAAAAAAAATTCGGTTACGCATTGGCTCAAAATGTTCATCAAGCCGCTGAATCGCCACATCATAATACGGAGGATCAACAAAAACATGTGAAACCTCATCCACCCCAAGAAGATGGCCAAAAATTTCTTGAATGTCGGAGGCAAGATGAAGCATCTTAGCACGTTTTTCCAACTGCGAGGTGATTCCACAAGCATCGAAATATCTTTGCAGTTCTCGCTTCCACTTTTGTCACGCTATAGGCAACTGAGATCTCTCAGACCCAAATATAAACGGTTTCACACGATGCATCGATGATTCCATCCTATTTGAATATTTATTTCCACTTTATTTGAAGGAAATTTTTTTTTTTGTCATATAATAAATGAGAACCCAATAAGGCGAAAAAATGAATGGAAAAGTGATTTCAAATCATTAAATAAAATACGGCATCGCTTAAACTTTCAAACTTAATATAAATAATTTGAAACCGAACGTAACGTTGTGACGCACAGTCGTCACCGACACTACACCCGTCAGCTAGGTACTGAAGTGATTATCTTGACCTAGCTGAAATGAAATTCTAGACGATGATAAACGCCACCTGTGACAAATAGAAGATCCGAATCTTTCCACGTCACTTGCTGTTGGCCATTTTGAGCGACAAGGAGTTGAACAAACTATTATCCTGAGTGAATATAGCACACGCTGGTTAATGAGATATTAATGTGTAACGCAGAGCTTGCTAATCATCTTTTTTAGTACGAACAAATCAATTTCCCAATTAAAGTGTTGGTTTAACTGACATTTTCATGGTCGAACCTGAGTAACCATTCAGGATTGTTTGAGGCATTCAGTCGAGATTGCAATAGAGTTTGTATACACTAAGTCACGGATCTTTAGCAAAGGCAAACTTTGAGTGCTTTGTTCAGTTATTATGTGGATAACATTGATATCACAAGGTGTTCTGTAAATAATTATATACTTCATTTTGTATCTAAACTAAGAATCCCTCAGCAATTCTTCAATTTGAATACAATGGGCTCCCTGTATCAGACTTTTCAGAAAACTGATTACAATTTTTTTGTATTAACAATAAAATTAATCATCTAAGCCCTTTATGTTATCCCAAGTAATCCAGGCAGCCGTGTGTTGTGCAGAACCCCTCTAAAAGTATTCTCTTCTTCAAACGAAGAACGAAATACCTAACACCAACCCTCAGCACTCTTAGGCTGTGTCCAAATTCGCGAATTAATTTTAATTTTCACTTAAACTTGACAGAAGGAAAATAATCGATTAAGTCGGCTTCTCGAGCTGACTAATTTCTGACAGACGGGAACTCAATTTTGACAGACATCTTATCGAAAGTTTGTTGATCAATCACAAAGGGATTTTAATCGATTAATCGATTATTTGCCATCTGTCAAGTTTAAGTAAAATTAAAATTTATTCGCGAATTGGAGCCTTAGATCACGAAAGTCGACTCAATTCTCAGGAATTCTCTTCGGCTATAATTCACGCCATAAAAACTTCAGCTTTTCACGTTCTAAAAATAATAACGGAAGCTTTTGAACCCAAACCAAATTTTTCGGCCTTGATTAATAAACATCCACATCGAACAAAAAACTTTATTTTAACTAATCCCTAGTAGCGCACTTGTTTCAACCCAGTAAAGGTGACTGCGCTGTGACTCAATTAAGTCACAACAGAGCTGCTGAAACCTTTTTTGACTGTTGTGTGCTGCTTGGGATATTTCACATCCGCAGGGGAAACAGTAAGCAACGTGACAACTCACATAGACCAAAACGTGTTTCACTTGCTGCATTCTCCTAACAACGTTGTAAGATTTGACAGTTCATTGTTATGTTCGATCCAGTCTCGCTCTAAACGGAATGATCGAAGAAGGCCAAGCATAGAAACTGACTTGTTTTGTTTATGTTGCTGCTGATTTTCACAAAATTCAGTGCAGTACAAAAAAACAACTCGTTGGCTGGTGTGTTTGGACTAACAGCAGTTATTTATAAAGTTTACGTGTATTTATTAGAGCAGAGCCCGCTTTTAGGAAAATGTGAATCAAAAAATTCATGTGAGTGAACAGTGGGTACATTTTGAAACGAAATATTTGTTAACAAATTGGATGTTTTGGCAGGGGCGCAGGTTTTTCCAAGCTGAGAAAAACTAACAAATCTGCACAAAAGCACTCGCAACCCGCAAAAGTTACTTGAAAAAAAAGTAACACAAGTTAGTTGGATTACTCTCGAATTGCGCATGCTTGAATACGGAATTTTCGGGTTTTTCAGCTTGGCAAAACTGGATCCGTTTACTTTATGGTGTGTATTTTATTTCAGATGAAATAGAGCGCGCTTTTGACTATCTGATATGATGTGGCAAAAATGGTTTAGATTTGACGCAAATACCTCTAAGTAAATATGAGACATTCCGGAAACTTTACAGTGTAGTTAATACATTCATTTTAAGATTTTCATTGTTTTTTTTTCGATATCGCGTACAGAGTTCAAAAGTTTTCAATTTTGAGAAACTTACTGCATCTTTGCTCACACAAGCCCTGCAAAGCGAAAACAACAAGTGTAAAATAATTCTTCGTCATTAAAAACTTTTAATATTATGCTTTATTGGATAGATAATCGATGGAACAAAAAAAAGGAATGGAAAAATATTAATTTTATGATAACATGTATCCACTCCTCTCTTCCATTTTTGCATTTCTTGTGCACACCAGCACCGGCAATCGATGAATGTTGATGGCTGTTGTGCAAAAATGGAGTATGGAATTATGAAGTAGGTACTCTCGTTCGTTCATTCGTTGGCCGGTGCGTGCGTCGCGCTTCGCCGAGCCATTCCTAGGGAGAGGGAGGAGGGCTGCCATCGATTCCTGGCTTTTGATGGGTGTACCTCTCTATTTGAGCTACTCGAGCCAAGCCATCGGGCCCTCCCTCTTCGCTTACAACCGACCAGACCTCATTATTACTATATGCCAGCCTCTATGTGTAGCGAATATGAAAGACGACAACGATGACGACGATGATGTCGATGATGGCCTGGGCACGAAATGCATATATAGGCTGCCGTAATACTTTTAATATCTACTATACGCACACGAACCCTGCCTACCTGCCTATATGCGTCGCTGTCGTCGTCGTCATCGTCTTCCTATAAGACAATGTGATAAGATTCATTTCGTACCCTTTACCACGGCTGCGCAATTAATAGGGGGGTTGCGTACATTCCGAGAAGCGGCTTATCCTGATGAAGTGTTTTTTGCTGTAGCCAGGGCCTGTTGTTATCCGCAAATGGATACGGCGCGGGTTTTTTTTTTTTTTTTTTTTTGTAGAGGAATATTAAACTTCCACAACGGCGCAGATATAGGAACAGGTTGCTGCCGACTCAGCAATGATGCCTTGTTTTGCGAGACAACCAGCTATTGGCCTTAGCCGGAACAACGGTCAGGGTGAGGAGTCGATATGAAGTTCGGTCTTGCTGTCTCGCTTTCTGGTGCATGATTGTTTGGAATGCTTTGTCATAATATTTTCACTGATAGGCTGCATTTTCTTAATCGTGATACAGTTTCTGAATATCGGATACATTTTTCAAAATTTGTTTTGCGAATTTTGTCCATTCTTCATAATGTCAATGCAAGCGCCGTGCTATCAATTACGACTCTCACCAATAACGGTAGAACTTGGTGAGTTTGTCCCAGTTGAAATATAAATGAAATTCTTAACACTGTTTTAGATTTCTGTTCGTTTGGCAACTATTTTTCAGGGGGAAGCTGGATTTCTTTCAGGTTATTGTATTCGAATGGATGTTTCTAGGGAATGTCTGTCGAGAAAATGACTTCCAGACGAATGCCCCTCAGAAGGATGTCTTTGAGATGCAAATATTTCGGACGAATGTCTTTTGGACTGATGTCTATGAGACGAATGCTTTCGTCGGTTCGACTCGGTTGTCTTTCGAGTGAAAATGTCTTTTAAAGACATTCAGAGGATTATATTTTGGCTGTATGTCTTTCTAACTCACAAATGTCGTTAGGTGGATTGTATTTCAGATGGTCGATCGATGAATTGATCGAACATCTTTCGAACAGTTGCCTTTCTAACGATAGTCTTTTGGAAGATTATCCTTTTAACTAATATTAATCGAAGTTTAAACGACTGTCTTGAGGAAGAATATCTTTCGGATTGTCTTCCGAAAAAATATGTTTTGGGAGAATGTTTTTCAATCGACTGTCTCCAAGGTTGTTCAAAAACTACAAGGGATAGCCCAATGGAGTTGTACGCAATGGTAATGTAAGCCCAATGAGGTCTATACAGATGGAGAAGAAGTGGTTCAGTTGTATTAGTGTAATGCAAAATTCTGTCATTGTGTTCGTGAGACGATGCAAGGCCTTTTTTTGTAAACATGCGTAACGTAGATTTCCAATAACAACAATTCACAACAGCAGCAAATCACCAAGTGGAATGTTTATTTCCAGTAATTGGTATAGTTTTTAAAAGGTTTCGGCTGAAAAATGCTTTCTTGTGCATTAAAAGGATGTTAAACTTGCTTTGTTATTATTCGCTTGTTTTTGAAGTTTTACGTCACTATCCGAAATCATGGATTGTTAACGAATTTTTCATTACTAATCCCGACAAACACCTTGCTCTTTGCCACCTGTATACATCTCATTGACGTAGGACCACGTAGCAATGTGTAATGAATGGTAAGATTTTTAAAGAGCCTGTATTATGAAAGAGGCAGAGTTTTTTTTTCTAAAGAACTTCTGAGCGCATCATTTCAGTATATTTGCACTAGAGATTTGGAAATTTACCCTCGAGTTAAGTGGTTTATAGAATTAGTCGTAGATATCTAGACGTATAGAGAGAAACTACCCAGAATTTAGGGCACATTATCGAAAATTTAAGGGGAGACTTCCCAGAGCTTCAAAAACATACCTTCTAAAAGTTCAGGAAGAGACTTCTCAGAAGAAAAAAAAACTCCGAAGGTCAGGCAGAAACTTCTCAGAAGTATAAACGGCCCTTCTTAGTAGTTCAAGCTGGAAAATCCCAAAATAATCAGGACCAAGCATCTCCGAGTTTCAATAGCATACTTCAGGAAGAAGTTTGGGAAAGAGGACTTCTTAGAAGTTTGGAAGTCTGGTTCTCGAACTCTTCCCAGAAATTCAAGATTCCATCCCAAAAGTTCATGAAAAAACTTCCTACCTATAATTTCTCAGGAACAAACTTCCACAAAGCTCAAGACGATATGTCCTAGAAGTTCAGAAGAGAATTTCTCTGAAGTTCAGGCAATAAATTCCCAGAAGCTCCGGAGGAAATTTCCCTAAAGTTTAGTGGCAACTTCCCAGAAGTGCTAGAGAGCTTTCCCAACATACAGAAGGGAACATTTCATAATTTCAGAAGAGTATTTCTCGAAGTTCAGGAAAAATCCTCTCCAAAGAACAGACTTTTCAGAAGCATAGATGGTACTTCCTAGTAGTTTGAGCAAGAATTTCTCAGAAATTCAGGAGTAAACTTCCCTGAAGTTCAGAAGACAATTTCCCAAAAGTTCAGGACTTCTCGGAAGTTCAGGAAGAAATTTCCAACAAATTATTTAAGGGAACTTTCCAAGAAATTTTGGAAAGAACTTGCGCAAAGTTTCCATAAAAAAAAATCTCGGAGTTCAGAATGGGACTGATAAGTGGTTTAGAAAGAATAAGCTCAGGATGTAACTTCCCCAAAAAACAGGAAGTAACTACTAAAAAGAAAATTCAAAAAAGAATTTCTCAAAAAAATCAGAAAAGAACTTTCTCTAAAATTCAGGAGAGAACTATCCAAAAGTTCCGTAGGAAACTTCCGAAAAGTTTAGTTGGAACTACATAGAAGTGCTTGAGAGCTGAAATTCAGAATCATACAGTCCGGAATTCCAGAATGAGGCTTTCTCGGAGTTCAGGAATTCCCAGAGGTTCAGGAAGAAACTTCCAACAAATTTAAGGGAACTTTCCTAGAAATTCTAGAAAGAACTTTCTAGAAATTCTAGAAAAAGTTTCTATAAAGTTTTCCTCGGAGTTCAGAATGGGACTAATAAGCGGTTTAAAAAGAATAAGCTTAGGAAGTAACTTCCCCAAAAAACAAGAAGAAACATACTAGAGAGGGCAATACCTATAAGTTCAATAAGAAATTTTTCAAAAAATTCAGAAAAGAACTTTCTCTATAGTTCAGGAGAGACCACGAACAACGAACTTTCCTAGAAATTCTGGAAAGAACTTTCCCAAAGTTTCTATAATATTTTCCTCGGAGTTCAGAATGGGACTAATAAGCGGCTTAGAAAGATCAAGCTCAGGACGTAACTTCCCCGAAAAACAAGAAGAAACATACTAGAGAGGGCAATACCTATAAGTTCAATAAGAAATTTTTCAAAACTTCTCTGAAGTTCAGGAGAGAACTTCTCAGAAGTTTCTAAGGAAACTTCCCAAAATTTTAGTGGGAACTACACAGAAGTGCTAGAGAGCAGTTCAGAATCGAACAGTCCGGAATTCCAGAACGAGGCTTTCTCGAAGCTCAGAAATTCCCAGAAGTTCAGATAGATACTTCTAAAAATAAACAGGAAGAAACTTCCAAAAGTATAGGGGTACCCCCTAGTAGTCCTAGTAGTTCACGCAAGAATTTCTCAGCAATTCAGGAACAAACTTCCCCGAAGTTCAGGAAAAAACTTCATTAAAGTTTAGAAGAGGACTGGAAGAAACTTTCAAGACATTTAGAGAGAATTTTCAAGAAATTTTGAAGTATACTTTCCCAATGTTTTTGATTATTCTTCCTCGTTCGAGATTGGACTTATCAGAAGTTTATAAAGTAACTAAGTTCAGGAAAAAAAACTTAACAAAAGTTTCTGGAAGGTAAGGTTGGGTTGTTAGATGTGAATTTTCAAGAAAATCAGGAGTGACTGCCAAGAAGTTCACCTCCCTAAAGGTCAGGAGGAAACATCCCAAAATTTTAGCAAAGAGCTCTGCAGAAGATCAGTTGAGAGTATCCCTGAAATTCAAGAGATAATCACTGACGAACCGAAGACGCAGTCTATACAAAAATTATTCATATGACCATAATGATAATAAATTGCCCATGACACCATATTAAAGGGTGTACGGAATCAAATTGCGACACACACAAATATTCGGCAAAATTCACCCGTTCAACCAATCATCTTCAAACTTTCAGGGAGTAAAATAAAACATGCTATGATCATTTTCCCATGTTTTTTTTATTCAATTTATTCAATTCCATATTCAAATGCACGAACCTTCTTCTCTACGCTACTCATAAAGTCCTATACAACATTTGGACCAACTTGTTTTTGCGTGGCAATCCATTCTTTCTTCATATCTTCCTCCGAATTCACTTCCTTAGGATGCTTCCAAAGTGCTTGCTTCATGATGGCCCAATACTTTTCAATTGGCCGCAGTTCCGGTGCGTTCGGGGAGCTGAGATGCTTCGGTCGTGTACTAATACTCGACTGTATTAGTACAGTACATTAGTACAGGACACTACAGAAGTCTGCACATTGTAGACGAAATACGCGTATCTGTCAAGATAAGCAATAAAGGTAGTTGGAATTAAATGGAAATGAATAATCATTCTTCTTATTTTCTAGTACAGGTATTCCACTAAACAGCTCACACTCTCTATAATTCAAGCTAAATTTATGAAAGTCCTGAATTATTGCATGGTGTAAAATTTCAGTGTCATTTTGTAAAATTTCAGCACTATACACAGATAAAAAGAAACATTGAATTTTCTGCATTATCTAATGCACACAAAGGGAATGCTAGGTTTAGCAGAAAATACTGGGATATTTCATGCAAATTTAAGCCAGATAACGCCTGAATCTAGCCTGTTGTACATATGAAAGATTGCAAACATTGTTGTATGGCACATGAAAGATTGCAAACAATTTCGTTGTTTACGCCTCCTTTGGCTGGGAATTAAACGAGGGGTAATTTTTCCGCGCCTGTTAAAATTCATTATTTTTTCTGTGTAGTTAAAAGTCGGGTTTGGTTGTCGACTCGATCTGATTTAGTCGGCCTCTGTAATGCGCAATTTTGCTCAACTCAACAGTGACAACTGTCGAGTCGAGTTGCTCGACTCGACTTCTATAATACTTCTATAACCCCATAGTTAGGAATTCCCAGCATGCATCGTGTCGTACAACTTTCACACTCTGGACCTGATCGATGCTTCTTGGTTTGGACTCCGTTTCAGGTGCATCTGCTTCTTATAGGTTTGAAGATTCAAACTTCTTTGGCACTATGAACATTGGACTTCAAAGAGCCAACTCTTTTGGCCACACTCCGCTCTGAAACTTGCTTCTTAAGCTCGAGTACGTTCATTATAGTGTATCAAGCGAGGCTTAGCAGGACCTTTTTTCGACTGGCTTTTTGTTTATCTTTAAACGTGTTATTCTCACTGAACTTCCAGATTGCTGATCGCACGGCTTTCTCACTTACTCCTTCCCAACTTCATCAGAAGCACTCCGGGATCTATACACCATTTGTGTACAACGGCTGAATATCTCCCTAATAAAGATTAGTCAATCGATCAATCAATTTGTGTACAATATTTCGACGTTGTTCTGCTGAAAGTCCACGCATTTTGAAACCAACTGTTGGGAACGATTAAACCGCTCCACAATTGCTGAGAGATAAAGGTAAACAAGAGGATGCAGTCATAAAAAGAACTAGTTATAAATTATTGCGAAATGACAGCGGTTTTTGACTGCGTCCATACATTCTGTAGCAGTCTTTAAATATCTCAAATCAAACAAAAATTTTTACCAATCATTATATAATTAACAGATTATCAAAAAATATTAAGTTAGGTTGCAATGAATCTTGTTTTGGATCTCAATTAATAACTGTGGAAGTGCATGAATATGTGCAGTGTGCAGTGCAACAACACTGATTTAAAACCTGGCTATAAGCTAATTGTAATGAGCAGTAACGAAACGTCTCTAAACAAATTCAATTACCTTCTCCCTCAAGCTCCTAACATCCGCCAAAAAAAAACTTACAAACGTCATTTTTTTCTCCCAATACCAACAAATTCCACCACGCAGTCACACACTGCAGTCAGAAAACAAACCCCGCAAGCTTCATACAATGTAAACCTTACTGATCCTTATCTCCGTTAGTGCAATGGCTCAATCCCCCCTTATAAGAACGTGAATGCAACCTCCCATTGGGATACGTTCTGGATCTGCTAGAGGTCAAACTGTACGAACGTGTTCACGTCAAACAAAACCCCACACTTTGCAACATTGCAAAACACTGGCCAAGATCAACATGGATGATCAGGCGGCATGTTGTTATGTAGGACCCTACGCGCGCACCCTTCAACAGTGTAAATATCTTCGTGCTCATCTGATTATAAATTCCGCACTCCATTAGACCCCCCCCCCCCCCCCTCTTCAGCAACCAAGAGGCACAACCATCGTTTTACTCTCTTTTTTTTTCAATTATGACTGGGTGCGCAACCACTCTTGATGATTGAAAATCGATTTTCTCATAAGATCAATCGAAGCAATCCGAGAAAAACCCTTTCCCCGACTACTTCGTTACCTCCATACATTACACCATCACCACGCTGCGCTGCGTGGCTGGTGGGACGCAGCCCAGAAATGACTGATTGTTGCTCCCATCTTCTTGAGCACCGACCCGCACTCGATAGTAAATAGCAGGTAGGTAGCAGCTAGCCCCGTTCGTTCCACCAATGCGTGATCGATTCCACACAAAGCCTGCTCTCAAGCGCAATAGGAGAGGCTGGCGCAATCACGATGCTGGGGCGATAGTGCTATGGGAAGGTGTGTGTGAAATAAGCCAGCAAATGCTATGCCAAGTAAGGGCAAATCTGACTAAGAATTTAAGAGAGGAAGTAAGAAATTGAACTTCATGAAGGTGGTGTTAAATTGAAGCTAAAACTAAATTAAATGTACACATTGTTTTGATTGCGATGCGGAACGAATTCTGAAACCATTGCAGTTGGTTTCGATCTCAAATTTAAGAAGCTCCCCCGCTGAATATAATTTATTAATCTGCAAGACACCCGCACATCAACTGTTAGAATCTAACCGATCTTGCTTCTTTTCTCTTTGTGCGATACTTAAAGACCAGCAGAGGTTTTCCAATCGCTTTCCGTATTGTCAAACTGCCAAACTGTGAAAGCCGTGCTGGAATGTGCCCAGGAATGTTTCTCCGAGTGCCGGAAAGCTGGGAGATTGGCTTAAAATAATCATCCAGTAGCCTCAACAAAGGCTCAGGCGCAGTGTGATCGAATTTGACAAGCAATGAAAATTGCTAATGAAATGCCTCCTTCTCGTCGGCGGCGGCGGATGCTTATTCTGCCACTCGGCAGCCTACTTCGGTTGGAGCGAGGGACCCCGCGCACTGCAAAACAGACCGACAGACAGCCAGACAGAGAGAGAGCAGGAAGAAAAACGAAACCAACGAATTCCGCTGGCCCCCTTTTTCGGTGGAGCAATAATTTTCTCGAACTTATTTTCTGTGCCCGAGTGAGCTTTCGGACAGTCAGTGTACGGGTTTTTACCTTTTTTGGTCAAAGTTGATTGCGTGGTGTGGCGAATCGAACGCGCTTCCAAAGCACACGATTGGTTCTTCCGAGTCGGGTCAGCTGCTGCAAGAGCTGCCTTGGAACAATTGACCGCGTGAAGATGCATGAAGTTGGGCGAAAGAAAAGAGACGGAAAAAGTAAAATCAAAAGAACGGCCAGAAGCCGGGCGTAAATTGAGCTCCAAATTACCATTACCTGTGAAACATTGCTAAATAGTTGGAGGATTTTTTTTTTCGTTTTGTTTGTTAGAAAAGCCTTCATCGTCGAGGTGAAAATTCGCTTCCGTTAGAGGGGTACAGGTTTGAGGTTTTATGCTTGAACTAACCAACTGGAATGTAGGGTAAAATATTGATGGTTCGTATTGACCTAATTGGTGATCTGCCCGTGATGAGGGTATTGTTTTGGTGAATTTTGAATCCCGCTTTTTTGGCTAGACATTTCCGCGTTCGTTTCTGTAAATCCGAAAATGTTAGGTATTGAATCTTGAATGGATTGATAATTTTGAATCTTTTTCTGTTTGACCTAGAATTAATTTATCATGTGAGAATAATGTAAAAAACTGCTCAAAAATCCAATATTTTTATTAACAATTTTTTTTTCTTCTCATTGCAGGTACGTTTCGAAATACACTCAATCCCTATCCCTGAACTGATTGATGATGTAAGTAATGACAAATTCAAGATAACCCTTAGTTCAAAAACAAATTGGCAATGCATAATACCTTTACATGCCTTTTATTTATTTTTTGTTTATTAAAATAATTCAACTGGCAATAAATGTCTTAATGAATAAAACTTAAGATAATTAGCTATACGATCTGCAGAACGGAAAGAGTCGAGTAGCCAACGACGAAACACGTCAGCTGATAATTCCTAGTCAAACATTTCAAAAAACTCGTTGAAGCCCCAGTTGATTGATCGAATTGGCGCATGTGGTGCGTGGTTACTATTCTAAGTATTGTATCCGCAATAACCTGGACACATTCAAAATCACTGTAACTTTTTAAATGTTTCAGCTATGTGTGAAATGTTTCACTCAAACAGAGCTGGGTGCCTGTACTTTAAAAGATTATGATCGGTTTTGACATTTCATGATGTGTGTTCAAAATTGCGACGAATGAACAGAACGTGCGCGAACGGATCTTGCACAGTCGCAATATTCAATATCCTGACCTTTCGATACGTCAACTCATGAAAAAGATGGGATTTGCCTAAATCAACAGTCAACAGTACATTGCAAACATTTTCTGAACTATAATGTTTTAAATTGGAAATATCCTTCTTATCAACATGCAGCCCTAGGAGTCGACAGCAATTTCTGCTAGAAATATTTTCACAACCTGCCGTGCTCTTCAAAACTTGCTCTTCACATCTTTTGTTATAGCAGAAATTGCTGTCCACTCCTAGGGCTGCATGTTGATAAGAAGGATATTTCCAATTTCAAACATTATAATTGATTACGTGCTTCATGCAACAACAAAGAACATGATTAGTTATATGTGTTTTCTAAACGTTTGATTATCGAAAGAAAACCAAGATGCGATAAAAATATTCTAGGAGCAGATCCTTCTATGGACAGGAAGGAGAAGAAGATCCTAGAGAGGAACCCGCGATTTTCAATTTGAACTAAAGAATGTGCACACCAAAAAGTAGTCGTCGGAAATGCCCTAATGCAGTCTTCTCCGTGTACGCTTTGCTAATCCGATCACTACTACATGAATATTAATGTATGTGTGCTATGATGAAGACGTTGTTTGGCTACAGTAACCTTTATTCAGTAAAATGGCGTCGAATCAAGAACGCGTGCGCGAAGCAATTTTGCACAAAAGAGTGGAAAATCCAGATATGTCGCATGGCAATATTGCCAAGTCACTAAAAATCGCAAAATCGACGGTTACTAAAGTGCTAAAAAACTTTCAGCAGCGCTTAACTTTAAAGAGAAAGGTCGGTTCCGGAGGTAACCATGATTCTCGTTTCGTCGCGGAGAGGAAGAAAGTGATTAAAGAATTTAAGAAGAAACCAAATATCTCCGATCGTGATGTGGCGAAAAAAGTGAAAATGTCTCCATCGTTCGTCCAGAAAGTGAAGAAAAGTGCAGGCTTGAAATCATTCAAAGTAGGTGTTGCTCCAAATCGTAACGACAGCCAGAACAAGAGCGCAAAATCTCGATCGAGAAAATTATATGACACTATGCTGAAGGAATACGACTGCATTATATTGGACGACGAAACATATTGCAAAGCTGACTTTAAGCAGATACCGGGACTACAGTTTTATACCTCGTTGCAAAGAGGAAATGTTGCTGATCGTTTTAAGCAAAAAAAATTGTCGAAGTTCCCAAAAAAATACCTCGTATGGCAGGCAATATGTGGATGCGGTCTCAGAAGCGACATCTTCATCACGACTGGCACTCTAAATGGACAAATTAACGTAAAAGAGTGTCTGAATAAACGACTGTTGCCGTTCATTCGGGAACACAACGGTTCGGTGCTGTTCTGGCCTGACCTGGCATCTTGCCATTATGGAAAACTGGCTAAGGATTGGTACATTGCTAATGGTGTAAATATTGTCCCAAATTATTGCAATCCGCCAAATTCGCCAGAACTCCGTCCGATCGAAAAGTATTGGGCTCTGGTCAAGAGGAATCTTCGAAAAACGAATAGCGTAGCAATTGATGAGGAAAGTTTCAGGCGTAACTGGCAGAAAGCTGCAAAATTGGTGACAGATGACACTGTGCAAAAACTGATGGAAGGTGTCAAACGAAAGGTGCGGGCATTTGGATATAACAGGTCAAATTGACTTAACTGTATATGTTTTATATTTGTATTTTTATGAAGTCTTAAATAAATGATTTACTTTTGATTTTCTCATATTTTCCATTTAATACCACTAATTTTCCGTTGACTACTTTTTGGTGTGCACATTCTTTATGGCTTGACAAATAGGAACGTCACCAGGATTCGTCCAAAAGTCAAATCTACGTACTAGATTGAAGTCGTACAAAGCAAAAAAAAGCCCCAACAGCAATGAAAAACTGAATTTGACGGAAAAAACACGTGCTAAAAACTGTACTGCTATTACTTGACAAATTGTTCATGTGTCATTGTGGTGAAACTTACGTCATGAAAGGTTTTAAAAACTTCCAAGACTGGCTTGCTAAACTGCTATGGCCTGAAATGCAACACCTGAACATATCAAGACAAAAATAAGCTATCAAAATTTTATAAACCATACTTTTTATGGCAAGCAACTTGTTCGTGTGGCAGAAAAAGTAAATCTTTTATCACCATCGGCACAATCAACAATAAAATTTACCAGAAAAAGCACCAGCAAAAACTATTGCTGCCTTTCATTAGAAGCCATTATAAAAGCCCTTAATTTATCCCGATACGGTATCTTGTCACTATGCTCCACTATCCACCGTTATGGAGTGGTATGAACCAACAAAGTTAAAAAGCAACAAAACCTGCCAATCCTCCCAATAGTTCTGAGTTTCAACCGATCGAAAAATATTGGGCTTTTATGAAGCGGACACTTTCCAGTAAAAAGAGGAGGTTTAAAATACATTTTCAAGAGCGGGGCCCGAGTGGTTAACATCCATAAATTTCACCCAAATCAAGTTCGAATCTCACCCCGGACAAGTTACGAAAATGCCCAAAAGCGGTGTTTGAGTGACAACGACGGGAGATGACCCCGGAATCTCGATAATCAAGAACAAAAAAAAACATTTTCAAGATAGCTTAAATTTGTAAACCATACCAAAAACATATGAAACAAAAAGCTACATAAGAAGAAAAAAAGCTCATTCATGCAAGTTTAAGTATAGATTTTGGATGCCCAGATTATTGCGGATACAAACCTTATGGCTTACAGAAACACACGTTGACGAAGAGATGAGTATATATTTAACTGCGATAACAGTGTTGCACAATCGGTGTAATCCGTGAGCAGCTTTCCAGCGGACATCGTTTTTGCGGCCTACAATCTCGTCTCAAGTGATTCAATCTTGCATTTTTTGAAAGTAAAAACCATCAGATTTCTTGAGCACCAGTCGGCAAAAATACACAACATAAAGGATGTCCCAGTAAGTCTAAGCACGATTTATAAATAATAACACGAGCTCGGTTTTTAAGTATAATTGAGTTTGCACTTTTATGTTCTCTAGAATATTTTTCTACAGTTGAACGTGACATTTCCGAGATCCATTTAATCGTTCGCCAAAGAGCACAGACAATTTGCCAATAACTTAATACTTGCCTTAAACTTGCCAATAATATACTTTTTCCAGTCTCTTTCAAAAGTTTTGATGCAATACGCTGCCTTAACATGTTTGCTCAAATATGCATTTGTCAGAGCCCAAAAAGTTTCAAATTGTCTTGCCTGGGGACAGTTTGGAGGGATTCATCTCCTTGGGTACGAATTCTACTCCGTTGGCTTTTCACCAGGCTACCGTGTTAAGTTTCCAGATTATGGGTATCAGGCACCGCTCCAAGCATTCCCGAACGTAAGCATCAGCAGTCATCGAATAGTTGGCTACAAACGGATTTGAAAGCATTCCACACTCACAAATTGCTTGCCAAACCATTGCTTTTTAACCGAATTGTTCGGTAAAATTTGTCATATCGGCATCGGCAATAGTTTGGCCAAAACAAAAAAAGCCGGGGTTTGAAACTACGGGTTTTTGTTTTTGCTCCGTCATTTTTGGGGAAAAAAAAAAATAAAATTTTTATTTTTATTTAAAAAAAAAGAGGAGGGATGTGATATACGCGGGGTTTGTGTGAAAAAAAGTGAATAAAATCGATTCTTTCCGGGGGGGTGTGGTTGTGGGGGGTTTTTTTTTTTTTTTTTTTTTTTTTTTTTTTGCGCGCGGGGGGGGGGGGAGGAGTAGTTTTTTTTTTTTTTTTTTATTTGGTGGTGGTGTGGGACCCCCAGACAAAAATTATTTATTTGGTTGGTTTGTTTTTGGGTGGGGGGGGGGAGGTTATTTTTTTTTGTTTTGTTTTTTTATTTGGGGGGGGTAGGGGAGGGGGTTGTTTTTTTGGGGGGGGGGGGGGGGCGGCGTCGGTGGTGTAGTGGTAAGCGTGACTGCTACTTGGCACCCCAGTAGGTCTGGGTTCAAACCCAGTCGACGTCAGTGGTTTTTCTGAGGCGAAAAAATTTGGTCACGTCTTCCTTCGGAAGGGAAGTAAAGCCGTTGGTCCCAGCTCATATTCATGAGTCGTTAGGTAGGGTCCAGGTGGTGGAATCGTCTTTCTGGCGTCGGTGATTGTCACCATGTGAGGAAATAGGCCGACGTAAAATAAAAGTAAAAAAAAAAAAGGATGAGGAAAAAAAAAAAAAAAAAAAAGAAAAAAAACACCCCCTTCCCCGACGGAAAAAACAAACAACTTTTTTTTTTTTTTTTTTTTTTTTTTTTTTTTTTTTTTTTTTTGAGCGGCCTTATTTTTTTTTCTTTACAACATTTTTTTTTAATTTTTTTTTATCTTATTTTTTTAATATTAAGAAACGAAAGACTGACCCGGGGGCCCGGCGGGGTGTGGGGGGTTAGAAGTTTAAGGGTTGGGGGGGGGGGGGGGGGTGGGGAATGGTTTAAATTTATTTATTTATTTATTTTAATTTGTTTAAAAACTAATAACAATACAATTTTGAGTATTATTTTGACTTTGACATTTTTGAAAATGAAAGAAAAAACACAAAAACACAGATAAAAAAAACTAAAAATAAACATACAGGTTAAACTAACTACAATCTAAGGCTAATGTTAGTTAAAAACACATAAATGAGCTTCATAAACTCCAGATCACGTACCGCCAGAATATCTCGAACCCTTTATATTGGGCTGTCTTCCTCGAGCCCGAAGGGAATCGTAAAGCTCAGATCCGACTCCACGATGCTCGGCACAAGACCAAATAATGTGATCTGCGTCCTGGTAACCTTGTCCACATTCACAGAGATTGCTGTCGCTCAGCCCAACACGGTATAAATGAGCGTTCAAAGAATAATGATTGGACATGAGGCGAGACATCACTCGAATGCAGTCTCGACCCACATCCATACCTCCAAACCAAGATTTCTTCGACACCTTTGCGATGATAGAATATTGCCATCGCCCCAAATCTCCTTTACTCCATTTATGCTGCCAGCTGACGAGTAAAAAATTCATTAAAGGCGATTTGTCGATCGTAAATATCGCCTTCCATAGCGCCCACCCTTGCAAGCGAGTCCGCTCTCTCATTGCCCAGAATTGAACAATGAGAAGGGACCCATACAAAGGGGATGATAAAATAACGCAAAGATAAAGCACTTAGAAGCTCCTGTATTTTCATGAGAAAATACGAGGAGTGCTTTACCGGCCTCAAGGAGCGAATAGCCTCTATAGAACTGAGACTATCCGTGAAAATGAAATACTGATCCGGTGTTAGTGAGGCAACAATTTCTAGCGTAAAGTGTATTGCCGCTAATTCAGCGACATATACGGAACAAGGAGCTTGAAGTTTACGATTGGCGCTAAAAATTTCATTAAATATACCAAAGCCTGCTGACTCCTCAATAAATGACCCGTCAGTGAAGAATGATTTAGTGGAATCAACTTGGCCAAACTTTGCAGCAAATATCACCGGAGCAATCATAGGACGATGATGCTCTGGGACTCCACGAAGCTCCTGTTTCATGGATAAATCAAAATAAACCGAATTGCCGAAGTCGGAGAAGCAAACACGATTGGGAATATTCGGCGAAGGGCTGACAATGTTTATTGTTGTTTATTGTAAAATCTATCTGATTATAACTATATACCATCCTATATCCTAATCCTATTAAACACAAGATCGCATATAATAACGAATATGAGTATAACGTGGAGACGATATGCGTACATTTAGCATGGAGCTAAATGAACGAATGAACGTATATCGCCTCTACGTTGTACTCTTATGCGCTATCATATGCGATTCTGTGTTGACTGGGATATGATCCAATCCCATTAAGATTATTGTTAATATCTTTGACATGAAATTTTAAACGTCTCAAATGAAAACACAAACCAAAACGATCAAAGTTACCCCGCTGTTTTGCGGTATTTAAGTTTGTGGTAAAGCTTAACTAAAACGTTCTTGAGATCTAGTTGAACTTGATTGAATTCCGAATCATTCTATTGTATTTACTACTGTGTACAAATATGATTATAATTCATTCCCTTCAAAACTATCCCCCTGGATGCAACTATGCCAACGCATTTTCCAATTTTCAAAACATTTTTCATTTTCGTCTTCCGGAATGGACATCAGTTCCTTCTTCGATTCGGTTTTTATCTCTTCAATCGAATCGAAACCGTGTCCTCGAAGTGGTCTTGAATAACCAGAAGTCACACGGTGTTTTATGCTTTATATCACACCAGTTATTATGCATTCCGTCTTGCCCGTCATAGTCAGAGAGCATCGAGATTTGACTTTTTTCAGGCACAAAATGTCTTTTAAAATGATATTGGCCGATCCATTTGAAATTCCAACAATGTCAGCAAGCTCTCTAGTAGTCACTCGACGAGTTTGCAGCCCCAATTCTTTGATTTTGTTGACGTGTAGCTCATCAGTAGCTGTTGTTGATCGTCTTTGGTGTGGTTCGTCTTCAACGCGTTCTCGACCCTCTTTGAACGATGTGTGCCAATCAAAAACACTTGCTCTTGACATTGACTTTACACCAAAAGCCTTCTGCAACATCCTGAACGTTTCGGCGACCGATATTTCATTCCGCGCACAAAATTTAATGCTACTTCTCTATTGAATAAATTAAGACATTATAAAAATCGAAGAAACAACTTTTCATTGTTCGCAAACACAAGCGAAACTCCCAAGTAACAATTTTAGTTTTATTCCAGCCGTATAACACTTCTCCCGGCTTTGTTGATAAAACTACAATCAAAACTGTTTTGTCTACCAACACCTCCTCTGTGCTTCTTTAAAGCCGAAATTTGTACAAAATGGCCCACTCTATAGACGGTTGTGAAAACAAGTTAGTAAAACCTTTGTAAGAAAATAAAGATTTTGAAAATGTTCTAGTGAAAGATGTTATGACCAGTTGAGAACCTTTATAAAACCTATTGGCTGCCATTAAAACCAGAATGTGGCTAAATGGCCACAGCTGTCAAACTTCTCTGTGAAATCGAGGATGGTTTTTGTTGTTCTGCTTTGTTCGATTCTCTGATCTTCTGATTAATTTAGCAGTAAAAAAAAGGTCTAGGGTTGCGGGAAATTTTGTTTGATAGCAAAATATCCAAAATAAATTGTGTTTTCTACAGCGCATTATGCTCCAAATTATATGCGCATTTATTTTGATGGTGAATATTGGCGCGATAAGAGCCGAAAATAAATGCGCCTCGTAAATTATGTGAATTAACAACAACATAGATCAAATTTTAAAAAATACATTCGATAAATTAATCATGAATTTCCTGAAAAGTGCTTGGGATTGGATGAGATTATCTAAAAGAATGTCAAAATAAGTCTCCGATTTACAATTAATTTGCATACCATTGTAAGTTTGATGCATTTATTTTTCCACATTTCAATTATTTCTTATATTTCAATATGGCGATTGGAAAATAATCACAGTTTTGCCATAAAACCAATTTTTCTTCGCAATGACTATTATAGAACTTATTGGTCTTATGGTGACTTCCTTCAATGGCAATTTGCCGTTCAATGCATTTACTGTAGGCAAAATGATTTTAAAATGCTTTTTCAACTGACCATCATAAGATAAAATCAATCAGTTCTAAAACGACATTTCAAAACAGAATTTTAGGAGTTCATAAAGTCGAAATAAAACTTTTGATAAGAGTAAAAGGTTTTAAGGTCGTTGTAAACAAGCTGTGTAGGTTCTCATATATCTGACTAAAATATGAAACCTATTGGCACCTCTTGGTGCCATAATAAAACCAAATTGATTTCAAGTGGCTTTCATAAACCTTAATAAAGGGTGATACGGTCAAAATTTGGTCAAGGGAAAACGCGTGTAAATCGGTGAAATCGTTTATTTAAAAAATCAAATTAAATTTCTTTTTCAAGTTCAATTAGTATAAAATTCAGGAAAAATATTCAGTTAGGCTTCCGCTTTTCCAAATCCGAATTGCCGGGCCTTTCGCTTGACCCCTGCCATCAGATTTTGTACAGCCACCTTGTCCACCTTCTTCGCCGCAGAAAGCCAGTTTGCCTTGAACTGCTGCTCGTCCTTAGCAGTTTTTTTGGTCTTCTTTAGGTTCCGCTTGACAATAGCCCAGTATTTCTCAATTGGGCGGAGCTCTGGCGTGTTGGGAGGGTTCTTGTCCTTGGGAACCACCTGCACGTTGTTGGCGGCGTACCACTCCATGGCCTTTTTACCGTAATGGCAAGATGCCAAATCCGGCCAAAACAGTACGGAACAACCGTGTTTCTTCAGGAAAGGCAGCAGACGTTTATTCAAACACTCTTTCACGTAAATTTCTTGGTTGACAGTCCCGGAAGCTATGAAAATGCTGCTTTTCAAGCCACAGGTACAGATGGCTTGCCAAACCAGATATTTCTTTGCGAACTTTGACAGTTTCGTGTGCTTGAAAATATCTGCTACCTTTCCCCTTCCTTTTGCCGTATAAAACTCCTGTCCCGGAAGCTGCTTGTAGTCGGCTTTGACGTAGGTTTCGTCGTCCATTACCACGCAGTCAATCGTCGTGTAAAACTTTCGCGATCGTGCTTTGGCCGTCGTATTTTGTTTATCATCGCGATTTGGACCTTCTTGTAAGTCGATAGTCCGGCTCGTTTTTTGGCTCGATGCACGGTTGTAGACGATAC
This sequence comes from Aedes koreicus, assembly GCA_024533555.2. Classification (NCBI taxonomy): domain Eukaryota; kingdom Metazoa; phylum Arthropoda; class Insecta; order Diptera; family Culicidae; genus Aedes; species Aedes koreicus. Next base: position 114,295 of record JAHHFK020003457.1, read on the forward strand.
ACCCAGCTTATTTGCGGCATCTCGGAGAGATAGGTTAGGCTTTCGCTTGAAACTACCGGCAACTCTCTATGTCGTCTCAGCGGCTTCCGGTTTTCGATTTCCCCCCGATCCAGACTTCCTGGCTGTCGACAAACGTTCCTCAAACACTTTAATTACATTTTTAACGGTTGATTTGGCAACTTTTAGCGATTTTGCCAACTTTGCGTGCGAGTAGCTCGGATTTTCGCGATGCGCGAGCAAAATTTTGATACGCTGCTCTTCTTGCTTGGACGGCATTTTGACAACTGAAGAGTGAATTCCAAAATCAAAATAGGAGCAACATTCTACACACACACACTTTCAAAATGAGGGGTGTTCAGGTTTTTTAAATGCAAAATTGAAAGAAATACGTCAAGTTGATATTGACCAAATTTTGACCGTATCGCCCTTTAAAGCTTAATAAAGCAGGATGGTGTTAGCAATTTTACTTTGGCTACTACGCCAATGAACCAATGACGTACAATTTTACAGAGATGTCAGTGCTGCCACTTTAAAAATAATAATATTTGTCTCAATCGATAAACCATGGAAGTTTAAATTGAAAAGTCTTACTCATATTTGTACACAGTAGTAGATCCAGAATAACGATTATGCGATAGCAACAACATGTTACAAGTCATCATAAGATTCACTTATTTTGGAACACGAACTTTTGGCCAATACCTTTGTCTCAAATACCGCCATGTACGTTGCCAACTGTACAATCGTCAGTCCAACCAAATTAACCATGCTGGTACTTTTATCAGCAGTGGCTTCTAGTTGTGTGTACCCCTGCGGTATAATTTCCAATGGGTCGGGAATCAGGCGAGAACAACCTTAACTCAACGCACTGAGAGTATCCAGGTTTCGAAATGATTGGCTGCCGTGATTCACCCTGGGCACCCCCCTTCTGGAACAACGCGTGGTGGAAGCGAGGGAGTCGAAGAGTTCAGGGCAGGTAGCCTATACAATTTCGCACAATTAGGAACCGTTAGTGGCCGTGGCCGATTGATTCAGGTTGTTTCGCCCATTTCCTTGGCCAAAGCGAGAAGAACGCTCGAGCTCTCAATGGTAAAGTTTTGCGCTATTGTAATTCAATTATTGCTCATTATACTGTGAGTGATGATGAGCAGCTGACTAATTTCGCGCGCGGCCCAAGGCTGCTTTCTAACGCCGACACACGTTAGCATTTTTTTTCCTACCTCGTTTTGAAGCTTCATTTTTTTGTTTTTTTTTAAGAAAGTCTTTCCCATCTATCGTGCCGGAACCAAAAATTTACTTCATTATTAGCCGTAGTAGGTGGTTAACTTCACATCGAATGACTGAAGGATGCATGGCTAATTTAATCTTTTTTTGTTTTTTGATGGATGACCTCTTTTGGAAGAAAATGGCGAATCGTCTAAGCGAGTTCGTCTGTTCAACTCTCGTTGAAGTCCCCTAGTTGAACTTCCCTCTCGCCTCCTTCAAACAGAGGATTGCCAAAGTAAAAACAAGGTAGGTAATTGACTTCCCAGAATCATCTCCTCCCTACTGAGAGTGTTGAGTCCATCTCACGGAAGAACTTTCTCATTAGCAGTATGCTTCGCACCGAAACTGCCGACCAAATCAATCCCAGGAAAACCGAATCAACAATCATAGCCAACCAACATAATAAACGACGTAGGTTCGAACCAACAGCGAAACATCGGTCAGCGAAGGAACCAGTACACACAAAAAACATGTAATTTTAATATAGCTCCTCACTCTCTTATTTTAAACCATTATCTGATCTGCGTGTTATGCGAGAATATCTGAATGTTCATACATTCTCATTCTTAGCCCCTTTCGGTTGGGCATGATTCTGTTTTTTTTTTGCGGACCAAGCTGCCACCAATCCGGAGTGGCTGCCGAGCCGATGGGGCTTCCTTTTAACTACTTCTCTTCTCGCCCGGTCTCGCTTCTCATTCGTCATTCTATTATTCCGAGACGAATTTATATTGAAAAATATTTTGAAATCTGACCATCTGGTTGGTAATTATTTTCGAGCATAATTCTATATTTCATTTTTATATGTGGTTCGCGCTCCACACTTCTACTGACTGGTTTCTTGTACCTACTTACTGCTCTTGGTTGGTTATTCTGTGCCACACGGGAGAATATAATGGCCGCGCTGATTTTGCACCGGAGCAAGAACGGGAGTCGAACCATGAGATAATGCCACTGATTGTTCTTCATGTTCTCCTCCATCTCTTCAATTCGTTATTCTAGTGCGACCAGATAGATACGGATGATTAATTTCATGATCAATTTGATACCTTCAGATTAGATTGAATTAATCTAATTACTTCAATACCAGCTAATGGTGTACAACGGGATTTTATTTACTTTTTCACATTACACCGTGAATAACGAAAGTGCCTATCCGATGACTAATCCATGTGAAGTTTTACCGCTCGGGAAAAGGTCAATGCTTTCCGCGGAACATGACCCCAAACAACGTTTCAAGGAATCCCATCAAAGAAATCGATTTTGGATTTGCGCCCATAAACATCGCCAATTAAGTTCAATTTCACAGTGAGTCGGTATTGTTCCTCCCGTCGTCGGTACGTTCTGTTCCTTTACCAATGCGCGAAGAGGTTGGTTGACCTCGATAGATCAAACGCTGTAGTCTAGTCAGGATCTTGGCGCGGGAGCGTAGAAATGAAAGAACATCCATTAGATAGCTTTCAGCACCGCCGAGCTCACGTGAATGGTTTTATCGGTAATAAAATCGCATATAGGTTTATAAATGCTTGAATGTGAGATGCCGCGGTATGGCCTGTACAGGTCCGTACATCGTCACCGAGCAACTAGGGTTAACTAGGGATGATAGAATTCTCGAATACTTTTTCAAATGGGCGTATGCCGCAAAATGTATACACATTATTTTTTCATTGAATATAATTGTAAAGTATGGAATGAGTGAGGAACATTAGAATTTATAACATAAGTGAAAATTTATTATCTCAAGAAAGTAATTCATAAAAACGGTGGAACATTATTTTGGATTTACGGAGGTTCGTGTTTATCCCACAAAATGATTTAATCATGAGACGCGTTAGCGTAACAGTTTCCTAACTTGACGAAACATTTTGACGTAAGCGAAATACCAGCAAAAAACGAACTAGTTGTCGTTATGACTTATGAAAATGATCCCTTTTGATGAAATGACATAAATTCTATTTTTCACGAAAATCCGATTACTTTCAAGTACATACATTTTACTTATTTTTTATTTTCGATTTTAAAATATCGTACAGACAATCAAATTAACCTACTAATTCATAAATCAAAATATTTTTATTTTTTTCGTCATTCCAAAATCGAACACGTTGGAAACCTCGTTGAAACGATGACAACAGACGTCCAGTGGGTTGTTCATTCCTCAAGCAGTGTGATGATTGAATCGGCGGACGAATTCGTGTTGACGTGTGACTCGGGACGGTGCGTTGTAATGAAGTTTTTCAAGTAAATTCGGCCAGTCGATGTGGTCAGACAGGACATCAAAAACGAGCACACGTTGCAGAAACACTCGTCTGTTCTGGTAGGTTCGTCCTATCCCTCCAGTTATGACCTCGAATAAGCATATCGAATAAAATACTCTTGAACTCATTCGATCCTATTGGAAGATCGCAGTATGCTTTGATCGCTAGTTGACGTGTTTGTTTTAGCTCGTGTCAATTTTTTCACTCGTTTCCATGTAGTGCTTCAAAGTTTTGGCGAAGTAACTCACCGGAATTCATTTTCATCAATTGATCGGGTTGTGAATAGGTATGTTGGCATACGGAGCCCAACGAACGAGAACGACGATGGTCCTACGGTAGTGACAACAGCAGCAGCATCACCAAAACGGATTCCACCTCCGGGAGAGGAGCGTGAAGCGAGCGCTGCTGATGGCCGGCAAGCACCCGGAATCAGCAGCGGTTTCTCCCGACGGACGGCTGGGCCAGCGAGTGCATGCGTTGTAACGCATGGCCAGAGGCAAAGATATTGAATCTGGCTTCGTGGACTTCTGGAATGAGTGCAAGAGGGCAGGGATAGTGGACAGGGAGGGTTTGGGATGCAAGTAAAAAGGTGCAACCTGTCTCTTTTTGCATTGTAGGTTACGCCATACGAACTAACTTTGGCGTTACATGAAACATTTCAAATCAAACTTTCAAAGCTCTCTTCGTATCTTTAGAGACGATTTCATTTCACCCTTTTCTATAAAGCGAGATTTTTCCGCCTTTCGAGATAATATTCTGAGCGCGGGGTTCTCTCCACAAAATTCTTAAGAAACATTTTACTGGCTCTTGTTTTTGCTCGGCAGTATTTGTCTCGCAGAGGGCAGCAATTCTAAACTTCAGTTGCTGTTTCCATGATAGATTGGCATGCGCTTGTAGGCGGTGTGACAGCCTTGGTGAAAACACCAAACCGTTCTGCATGAGAGCCGAACTTGACTGCAAACACACCACCATGTGGCTATAATTTACCGCTTCAGTTTCGTGCTTATAGATGAACCCGCAACGCAATGGACGCGACACGAGTGTACAAGCTCGTGTTTCGCTTCAGACACCGTGTCTTGATTTTTGGAAAAACACCCGAGCCGAGTGGTTACGATCACAAGAAAGCTCTCAACGTACACCCCGTATGACACTGATTACCTCGGATAGAGCATTGCTCGTCGGATGATTCTAAAAGTTTGATAATTTGACTTATAGGTTTGTTTTCTTTGCTGTTGGGTACCGGGCGCATAAGTTGATTGAGTTTAACAAGCACGGCATTAGTAGATATAAAATAAATGAACCACGCGTGTACTCCGCAATCGGACACAATCGGAAACACTCGGCTGTGGTGTTTGCCGAAACATCATACACGATGTCTGAAGCCCATACACGAGCACTGGCATTGGTGTTGTACTTACCGCGTTGCGTGTAAGTCTGAAAGCACGAAGTCAAAGTGGTGAATTTAATACACGCGCTAGCGTGGTAAAAAAAAAGCTCGGCGTACAGTGTAGTGTTTGGACATGGCTGCGGTGTGGGGTTGTGTTTAGTTATGCTTGTTCAGCAGCATTATGTTAGATATTCCATTTGATTCAGAACACATCAAACCGGACTCGTCCATAATTAAATTTGCTTTCTTTTAATGGTTATATTTAGGTGTAAGGAGGACTTTTGAAAGGGTATCTTGCGGAATAGTCTGTTGCTTTTCATAAAAATGTCATGTCTTTTTATTGAAATTTTATCTTTGATGATTGGACTGTTCTACACACTTAGAATTATATGCCGAGTCTCGGCTTTCTGAAACCGAGATCCGCACAGCCGACCTCTCGGTTTCGATTTCGTATTTTTTATGTTAACCGATAATCACGGTTTGGGTCAAACTGAAAACTCACATAGTTAACTTTAAATTAGATTTTCATCGAAATAATGCATATTTCATGCCTATGGCCAATACCCTACAAAGATGGTGTTTGCGTCAAATCCGGCTGATACAAGAAAACGTGGAGTACAGCGAGCTAGATGGGCGGATCAGGTAAACCAAGACTTGAAAAGCGTGGGGCACAACCGAAGATGGAGAGAAGCAGCCATGAACCGGGTGAATCGGTGTAGAATTGTTGACGAGGTTTTATCAATGTTATTGATGTAGTGCCAATAAATGTATGTTTTTTCACCGTTCCATAAACAACATACGATATACTCCACCAAAAAATTGTAGGAACGTTGTGTGTTTTGAGAAACGGAAGCAGTCGTTTTTTCAGGCATTCATTCATATATACTTGACCATTTACAGTTGAAGTTGTCACGAAAGGCTTGCTCCGTTTACCACACAAACAAATCCCCTTCCAAATCATGTATTTCTAGGGGAACTTTGACACTTGCTGTTTCCTGAGAGACTCTGGAACATCGAATTTGTCTTTCGCAGTCACATACTGGTTGCCGGGAATTTGTTTAAAGTCCGCTTTTACGTGTGTTTCATCGTCCATGATGCAGCAGTGTGGTTTCGTTAATATTTGTGTGTACAGCTTACGCGCACGTGTTTTAGCTGTCCTATTCTGTTTTTCATTGCGGTTTGGAGCTTTCTGAACTTTTAATGAATGGAACCTGGCTCGTTTCTTGGCTTTCTGCACGAAACTTTTGGTCAAGTGCAGCTTTTTTCACGACATCCCGAACGGAACAGTTGGGTTTGCGTTTAAAGGCAGCAACCACTCGCTTGTGATTCTTCACACCGTACGGAACACTTTTTCTACCACTAACCTTCTTCCGATCGACAGTTAAACGTTCCCCGAAACGTTTTATGACACGAGACACAGTAGACTGGTGACTAGAAAAATAAAAATGTCCCCAAATTTCGTCCTTACTTTCAAGCACCGGCAAGGTATGAAGTCGTTCAAGGTGAAAACTGTACCGAACCTTAATGATAAATAGAATGTGACGGCTAAAACCGGGCTCGTAAGTTGTATCGCGAATATTTGACGAAGTTTTCCTGCGTGATAATGGACAATGAAACTTTTGTGCTGGAAGACGTTAAGCAGCTTCCCGGAATGTCTTTTTATACTGCCATTCAACAGAACGGCGTAGTGGAGTATTTCAGGACGAAGATAAAGGCCAAGTTTCTCAAAAATCATTTGGTTTGGCAGGCAATAAGGAGTGTATCGAATATAAGCTATCCACATACATTTGCGTTGTACGCATGTATTTGTGATGGTTTTTTATGCTCTGAACACTGCATGCTGTGCGTTTGACTGTCAGCTTTCTTTTGTTTACTTGTTTGTGCGGTTCAAATTCTGCGTTTTCAAAATGTCGCGTATTGAAAAGGAAGTGAAAATTAAGGTTCTGGACACATGGCTAAGTGAGAAGGGTATTACTATGCGAAAATTGGCGAAGCGGTTTGGAATTCATCATGCGAGTGTTAAAACCATCATTAATAAGTTTGGGAACACTATTCTTTGGATGAGCTACCAGGAAGAGGCAGAAAACCCGGTTCTTCCAACCCAAAACTGGAGCAGAAAGTGGTATCTCTAATCATGAAGAACAAATCAATGTCAATACGTGATTTGGCCAAAAAAGCAGGAACGAGTGTCGGAATGATCCAGCGTATCAAGAGGCGAAACCACCTGAAGACCTACAAGAAGCAGAAAATCTCGAAACAAAGTGCAGAACAGAAGAAGCGAGCAGCAACAAGGGCCCGGAAATTGTATTCGCGTCTTTTGCAGCGTCCGGATGCATGCGTTTTGATGGACGATGAGACCTATGTAAAGGAGGACTCAAAAACCCTTCTAGGTCCACAATACTTTACTGCCGTCGTTGGGGAGGATGTGAGCGATGCGGACAGGTCGATTCAAGTGGAGAAATTCGGTCGAAAGGTACTTGTATGGCAAGCAATATGTTCCTGTGGTTTGAAGTCAACCATTTTTTGCACTACCGGAACTATAAATGCGGAAATCTATCGATCTGAGTGTCTCCAGAAGAGATTGTTGCCTTTATATAAGAAGCATAGTACATCTCCACTGTTTTGGCCGGATTTAGCGTCGGCTCACTATGCCAAAACCACTCTCAATTGGCTTGCGGAAAAGGGTATAGATCTCGTTGAGAAAAATATCAATCCACCAAATTGCCCTCAGCTTCGACCCATCGAACGGTACTGGGCAATCGTGAAGAGGGTCTTCAAGAAGACTGGTAAGGCAGCTGGGAACATGCAGGAGTTCAAAAAAATTTGGGCTCAAGCGTCCAAAAAATGCGATGCAACACTTGTCCGGAACTTGATGAAGAGCATTCGATCCAAAGTTCGAAACTTAAATTTCATCCGGTCTTCATTATGTTCAAGTTTAACCTCGTACAATAAAGGATCATTTTTTTGTATGAATAAAATATCGGTTTTCAACATAATTTGAAAGAAAGTTTGTGGATAGCTTATTTTCGATACACTCCTTATGCAGCTGTGGTCGGGCAAGCCAAAGCATCATCACTACCGGAACGGTAAACAAGGAAATATACCGTGAATAATGCCTAAAGACAGTCATGACGCTCCCTCGCTATTCTGGCCTGATTTGGCATCTTGTCACTTAAGATGCAGAAGTCTTCCAAACGGGGCAGATCGAGAGTCAATCGGCGGGTTACCACCTGATTCCTCATAGCAAGATGCATACTGGAAGTTTCGATGAGCTACCTCCCGCTACACATTTTCTAAAACCATTCGCACGCAAAACTGTACCCATTTTGCAATTTTCAAAAAACACCAGAAGAAAAATCAAGACAGAAAACCCTTTTTCAATCAGAAACGGTTCCCGGTTACCCGTTACATCGATCGAATCCAATGACGACGACGACGACGACGACGACGACGACGACGACGACGACGACGACGACGACGGCAACAAAGTCCAGGCCAGGAAGCGTTCGGTTTGATCGTAGTGATTGGCGGTTGCTGGTTGGTTGGTCGTATCAATTCGCCATGCATAACCGAGATGCAGTTTTCCTTCTGCCTAAACCAGGGCTTCCGCATCATCACCATCATTATGATCATCATCATCGTCGTCGTCGTTCGCCGTATTGGCCATGTTGCGCCTACGGGTAGGTCAAAGAAAGACCGAGCAAAGCGGGCATATAGAATATTGTTATTACCCTCCTTTCCTCCACAAGCCCACGTCGTCGTGGCTTCTAACCAACCCAGCCCGTTTTGGCTCAGTTTCCGGAGGATCTGACGACGACGTGATGAAGGAACATCATTCTCATCATCACCAGTGATCATCGCAGTCGTCGTCAAAGTACATCGAGTCGACCGGACGAGCATTTGAACGCGCATATGAAATTCGAAGTCTTGCTAAAAGCTGCATAATATTGCAAATATTTATTACACAATTTTCATCCTATGCATCGGGCGATCGATCGATCGACCGATCGATAGTTGCCCGCTGATGCATTTAATGAGCCTGCTCGTAGAAAGGCAACGCAAATCGGTAGAATGGTGCACACTGATGTGCGTCCCAGTTTTATGAAAGGGAGAAAGCCGCGGCCCCGGCTGAATCGTTATTAATCCATGCAAACAAGAAAAGATTCTCCTACTTCTAGGAGATAGCTATGATTAAGTTACGATATGTAGGAAATTAAAAGATAAATTTTCAATAAAACGTTTCCTTCGTCCATATAGTGAATGTGCGGGATCGAAACTGTTTCTCGATCGTCGATGCTTTGTGCAAAATGATCCTCATCGTAGATAACACCAATCACCAAGATTGTTACGCGCATCGATTAACCCCGCGCCAATAAACGGTACACTCCGCTCATTGGAAGAGAATGTAACTATCTGCTTTACCAACACAGAAAAACATGATCGCCGTTGAGAGGCGCCCAATTTGTCACACAATAATCGCAGTTGGATCCAAAATCGTTATTTTTACCCATCATTGCGGGAGAAAATCACTCATCAATTAGTTTCGTCCAATTTATCCGGGAGCAGTGAAAATGAAAAATTGTACTTTTCCAAAACAACCACACGACGGGCCACTTACGGAACCTGTAACGAAAACAGCTATTGGAAATCTCGAGCCGTTCCTTCGCAACAATAGGGGTGCGAGAAAATTGTTTCCTAAGAAACGGCAACACTACTTAGACCCACGGCCATTAACAAAATTTAAACTCAAAAGAAGTCCAACCGAGCTTAACTTCGTCTTCAGCAGCATCTTCCTATAGCTCAAGGTGTGAAGAGTGGTTTTTATTGTCTATTAACGGAGTGCTCTTCTCTCACATTCCACCCTGACGCCGCCGTCGGATGGCCCGGGGATGGATCGCATTGACCTGATGTTGTTACCTACCTGTCCAATTTTGTCAACTAAAATTTAGAAAGGCAAAAAAAACTCTGAACACTGAATGGGGAAAAGACATACCCGGGAAGCTGCGTGAGCTCTAGGCGGTGAAAAGTGTAGCTGAAGCTAAATAGCGTGTGATGTTTCTTTTGAAACGTTGTTCGGTTATTTCGATTAGGGTAACAAGAGGCACGGTGGAAAGAGCAAAAAATTGAGGACAGGTCGCTTAGGAATTCGGAAATTACAAATACTTCAGACATTCGGATCGACGACGGTTTTCACTTCTCGTTCAAAATTGTTACTTGCGCATCTAAATGCATCAAAATCGCTTCAAAATGTGGATTTTTATTGAAGTCCTCAGAGTCAACGAGATGCGGAAGCCCAATTCGAAAATTTGGCAGCGGTGTTTGTATTGCTTACAGTGGCTGATAAAGCTGGCCTAAGAGCGAAATATGCTCGTTAGGCCCAGATTTAGACAGCTCTCGCTACAAATTTGGCTCAAGACAACTAATTGGGAATTAGGAAAATGTAAACTAACAATTAATCATCAAAATATAGCAAATTCTTTTAATTTAAAATAATGTTTTATGTGATAAAGTGAGTAGCTAGCTCCACTTTTATGTTGGTGATCATTCATATAAGGATGGTAAGGTGACGATTCTAATGGTTCCATTTCTCACACGTTGAAAAGCACTAGTGATAATAAGACCTATCATGTAACCTGATTGAAAATTCCTTTTTGAAATTCGACAAATATTTGTTCTAATCAAGGCAATATTTTTTTATTGTTTATGACTATTGTCAAAACTAAATAATGTTCCATACACTCCACCTTGTGCTCTATTTCAATTCTATAGTTGTATCCTAAATGGTTTATAATCACCGGAATGGTAACATAATTATTCGTCACAGTAATGCAAAACTGCGTACAACTGAACATTTGTGTTACTTACGGAAGAAGTGCACACACAATTCCTCCACAAAAAATAAAATATAATTTGCATTGCAACGCCAAAATTTCTATGTTAAGGTACCTATGTTCAAATAACGTTCCCATGAATTTCAACCTAAAATTTATACATTACTAACTATGTTTTCATTGCGTACAGTGCGCCAAATTTAAATTATAACGTTTTATAATTATTAAATTTATATTCCTTCCCGAATCTTTTTGGGCTACAACGAGAAGGCTTGGGCACTCCCAGTTTCATTGCGATAACAGCTCATTATAAACTGCCGTGGATGAATTATGAGTAGTGGCCATTAACAAGTTCTTGTTTTGTTTAACCTCCTTATTATCGAGCCTTGGGCTAGTTCATCTCCGGTCTGAATCCCTTGCATTCGTTTTTGGTATTTTTGTGACTTTTCCGGGGTTAAAATTTGAACTCGTAATTTTGACGTTTAGAGATATGAATGTTAACCACTACGCCGAGGTCACCCCCAGCTATTGTAATTGTAATTATTGTTATTATTGAAAAACAATAAAGAACAAAAAATAAACATTTGGAAACTTCAGAAATAAATAAAAATATCAACAAAATGTCAAAACAAGAAGAATGGGTCAATTCAAACGTTTGCATTAAAAAAATGGACTTTTTTCGGATGGTGATAAAAAAAAGCTCAGACAGATAATTGCTTTTGATACATTTCGCATGGAAGGTAATTATTTAAGCTTACTTGCAAACAAATTCTACGCCCTTGCGGCAGTTACCCGGAACATTCGCCATGGCGGACGAAAACAACGTGTAGGCATGTTTTTGAGTTCTTTCTTCGTTTTATTTATCGATTCCTCCTCAGTTTTCGCAACAAAATTGTTGGAGGAGATCTTACGCTTCAAGTTGGCCCAGAAATTCCCGATGGGAGGCAGCTAGGGGACGTTGGGCGGGTTCGCCGACTTGAGTACCATATAGATATTCAGCCGCTCCATCTCCTCTAACGATCGCTTCGAGTAGTGGGCTGATGCCAGATCCGGCCAGAACACCGCGTCTTCGCCCTTATGGTATATCTTGATGAACGACGCAACTTCCGGCAGGCATTTCGTACTATAAATTTCCCCGTTTACGTCCAGTCCGGAGCGAAAGAAGAGCGGCTTTGACATCCCCTTCTCGCTGATTGTCAGCCACAGCAGCACCTTCTTGGGGAACTTGGTATGTGAAATGAACTTCACCTCGGAGCTCACTTCCTTCGTGGGGGAAGTAAAATACGAAGTGCCCTGCCAGTCGTTGCCATCCAGGGTGAGATAGGTCTCGTCGTCCATCTCCCCCGCCACGTCGCGATTCGCCGGGAAAATCGAGTTGACCATCTTATTCAGCCGCTGCCGCTGCATCATTGCCTGCAGCTCCGAAACCAGTGGACGCGACTTCCACTTCCTGACATGTAGGTTCATGTTCGCCAGGTACTTTTTCACTGTTTGACCGGTTGAACCGGTTCGACGCGGCGGGGTGCCGTTCTTTGAACGCGCACACATTTCTGAACGGAGTTGCTTCACTGTTTTTGCCATCTCGGTTAGAGTTCGACTGATAGAGCTGTCAATTTTTTTCTGCTGACTTATGGGTTACTATGATTGATGCTGCATGGGTAGTTTCTTCAGTGCGGGTGAAGGTAAACCCATGAAAAATCGGCGATTTTTGTCCATTTTTTTAATGCAAATGTTATTTTGCTTAGTTTGTTAGGTTTGTTCTTGGATAGCATCAAAAGACGAACAGTTCTTTATAAATGGTATTCACGTTCTACCAGAAAGATGGGAAAAAGTCGTAGCTAGTGATGGGCAAAACTTTGAATAATTCGTTTGTAACCTTTGTTTTCAAAAAAAGTTCCTTTTTCACCAAAAAACAGCGAGAACTTAGTTGCGCACCTAATAAAACCTTACTGGTAGATTGCGTAGTGTGTCCTCGAGAATCGACTTGACTTCAGTTTCAACTTGTACAGCTGCAATTAAGTAGGCCTCATCTGGTCTGCTTTGGCTTTCCATTAATCGGGAGAGGACATCAGCATGTTCAAAATTTGTCGTCAAAACGTGCTTGATCTCGAAGTCATACAGCAAAAGAGTAAGGCGCTGCTGCCTATTAGCGGTATAGACAGGAATGCCCATTTTCGATCCGAAAATCTTGAGAAGTGGCTGATGGAGCGTCAGTAAAACGAAGTGCTTCCGAATAACATTTTGTGGAATTTCGAGACAACGAACGAGATGCATGTGCAATTGCCTTGACCTTTCCAGGTTGGGAACGATGCATTAAAGGGTGTTCCGATCAAAATTTGGTCAAACAGTAATGTGTGTGAGTCGATCAAACCACTTCATGGCCTTTTATCCGTAATGGCAAGATGCCAAATCCGGCCAAAATAGAACGGAACAATTGTGTCGCTTCAGGAAAGGCAGTAGACGTTTTTGTAGGCACTCGCTCAGATAAATTTCCTGGTTGACGGTTCCGGTCGCAATGTAAACGTTGCTCTTCAAGCCACAGGTACCGATGGCCTGCCACACCTGATATGTCTTCGCGAACTTTGACAGTTTAATGTGCTTGAAAATATTTGCCACCTTTCCCCGTCCGGTTGCCGTTTAAAATTCCTGTCCAGGAAGCTGTTCAAAGTCTGCCTTGACGTAAGTTTCATCGTCCTGTACCACGCAATCAAACTTCGTCAGCATCGTCGTGTACAACTTTCGCGATCGTGCTTTGGTCGACGTGTTTTGTTTATCGTCGCGATTTGGAGTCACCACTTTCTTGTAAGTCGACAGTCTAGCTCGTTTTTTAGCTCTATCCACGGTTGAAGGCGCCACTCCCAGCTTCTTTGCAACATCTCGGACGGAGAGGTTGGGGTTCCGCTCGAAACAGCGGGCAACTCTTTTTGTCGTCGCTGTGGCACCGGCTTCCGATTTCCCCCCGATCCAGCTTTGGGACTATTCATAAACCACGTAGACTTTTTTGGGGGGAAGGGGGGTTTGATCAAAGTCTACGCTCCATACAAAATTTCAAAAACATGTATGGAAAAAAGTCTACGAGGGGGGAGGGGGGTCTGAGATTTTCAAAAATAAGTCTACGTGGTTTATGAACCGCCCCTTTGCTGGCTGTCGACAAACGTTCACCAAACACTTTTAATACGTTGGTAACAGTTGATTTAGCCACATTCAACAATTTCGCCAACTTGGCGTGAGAGTAGTTTGGGTTTTGCCATGCACGTGCAAAATTTTGATGCCTTGCTTCTCTTCCTCCGACGGCATTTTGATAACTGAAGTGCTAATCTCAAAATCAAAATAGAGGCATGATGCTAAACGCACACGTCTTCAAATGTGTCCTGCTTGAGAACATTCTCCATTGAGGCTCTGCGATCCTTCATTTGCTTGACAAAGCAGCCGTGACAGTTAACCGCTCCAAGGTACTATGGAACACTTCAGAAAACTGCCCCTTGAGTCTCTCCACGGTATCATCGGATGAAGTACATTCACCAGGCTGCTGATCGGTACCCAAGTAACACATCTTCAAGATTTTATGTTGAGTAAGCTTCTATATAACCAAATTTTGTCATATAAAAGTATTTTCAACCATTATAAAACATGTGTGTTGCTTGAGTATGGACCAGAGATCGAACAGGTCCATGATTTCGATGCCCAGTTCGTTCAAATCGGGATTGTCAGCAAGATGCGTTCTTCCTTGGTAATTTTTTCATAAACTGATTGTTTTATGATCTAGTCGAACTAATCTATATTCTGCAACGAATACAAATGGTGCAAATTGCTTGGAATGGATAACCATTTTTTCAAACTTTAACAGAAACTTTTCTAATTCCCAGAAATATGCATAGTTGCAAAAATTAAACAAAGTTTAAAGTAGATCCAGGATCCTTCCAGCTTTAAAAAGTACATTTTATCAGTTATTTTGGAGAAGCTTTTCGCCACCCCGCCAAACCGACAACGGTGACTGGGAGACGCCGATGGTGCAGATAATGGCAATGGCAATGATTGGCTCAGGTGGGTTAATGACTTTCAGTGGCCTTTTCCAACGACTACCATCGTTACGAGATCTCGGTTCATCATTAGATCGGTCTCTAACAAGGCATTAACGCCGTGTGACCTGATTTATTTCGAAGCCCCTGGATTTTTTCTCTATTCCTGCCCTGCTGGCGTTAACAAACTACGTCGATAAACACACGCTCCGGCAACTAACTAGCGAGCTTCGCAGTGCGCGTTCACTATATTGTTCTAGGCCAAGAAGGTTTTTTTTTTTCAACTTGTTTTCCAATGTGTGAATAAATCTTTCCGACGGGCCCCGCTGTTTTCGCGCAATCTTTTGTTGAAGGTTCAATTCGTTCAGGTCTCTTTTCAGCCATCGTTTGGTTACTTTTAATTTCGTTCCATCTTCAGCTCCCGCTCATCGGTGAGGCTGCGGTCCTTGGTGAATTCCCTCCGAAAGACAGGTTCAGCAGCGAAGAAGGGGTACAATTGTTTCATGATTGCTAGTTTACGTGAGCCCCAGAAAAGAAAAAAAACAGCAACCGAATTCCCTCTGCATGAGGCTATGAAGAAGTTCGATTATAGCTTGTGGAAATCTCATTTCCGAATTACAACTCTCTTTTTCTGAGTCTGAGTTTTTTTTTCTTACTTGAGGACGCCAATCACTGCTTGGTGGTGTGAGGATGAGGACCGCGCAGTTCTTTGCCCAGTGAGTGCGCATTCTCTCGCAGTGAAGACGCCGCATAACTGATAGCCACGGTTTCGGTCTCTGTCTAATGGGGTTAACACGTGAGGGTTTTATTTTACGACGAGTGCGACAGTGGATCCGGCAAAGTAGGAAAGACGGGTAAGTGGCCAAACGGTCATCCAGTGACGGGTACGTCCTACGTCCATTGTTGTGGGAATGCGCAGCGCTCGGCTTAGTCATTAAAATGATCACGAGAAGTGCAAACGCCATAAAACCACCCAGAAACGAAGAGATCTCTTTGGCCTCAAAATTCCACCATCCCGGAGGAGAAGTCTTTGATATGAAAAAAAAAATCAGAGTTTTACGTTCCTAAATTGGGGGTTCCAAATACTTCGGCGACTTGAGATAAACTTGTAAAGTTTTTGTAATTTTTATACTTCGTTTACATGAAATTACAAACTTTGGGAGTGCATGAGGTTTATGGCTTATAATTAAGGGTAAAATAAATAAAATGTAACCGTAAAACAACAAATCAATGAAGACGGCAGAAAGCAAGAGAAGGAAAAATACTGACCGTGTTTGTACTTTTGCTTTTTCGCCGCAAGTGAAGTGTGGCCCTTTTGATCGATTGTTTCGTTTTCAAATCAAAACAAAGGTCACCGGTGTTAAACGTTTAGCAAAGACAAAGTGATAAAAAAAATGGGCTGTTGGCAGAGGCAATCACGATTTCATTCGATTTATGAAAAAAGTGGTGAAAAATTCTGCCTGTGAAAGATGAGAATGAGCATCAGCTTTATCGCTAGGAATCTCAAGTTTGTTAAATGTTTGGTGTTTTTGCCAAACTTATTTTGTCTACCAAGAAGAATTTTTAAAATTCCCACAATTTCCTAGCGTTAAACTAAAGGGGAAAGTTTAATTAACATGGTCCATTCATTATAGTTTAACAATGCTCTATTTCAAATCCACCTGCATATTTTAGTTCTAATTTTCACTTTTCGCCAATGATTCCTTTTCTTTTCCACATTAAAACTTTATTTCATTTAAAGGGCGAACACGAAATTATTGCGACACGGAAAATGTCATGCCAATTTTCTTAAAATGTTTAGAACCAAACCAAAATTTTAGGGTGGCTTTATACATATATTTACTTCAAAAATCAAAAGAAAAGTTAATCGATGAAGCCTTGAGTGTAAAATTGAACGCATTTTCGCTTGATGCCCTTCATCAAAGTCTTTACAGTGTCATCCGGTACCAGTTTCTCAGTTTTTTTTTTCCATTTTCTTAACATGTCCTTCTCGTCTTTGACTGTCTTCTTGCTCTTCCGAAGTTCCCGCTTCATCATTGCCCAGTACTGCTCCACTGGGCGCAGCTCCGGACAGTTCTGCGGATTCATGTCCTTTGGAACAAAATGGACAGAATTGGCCTCATACCACTCCAGGACACTTTTAGAATAGTGGCATGATGCCAAATCTGGCCAAAATAGCGGAACTTCGTCGTGCTGCTGCAAGAACGGCAAAAGGCGCTTCTCGAGGCACTCAGATTTGTAGATCTCGCCATTTACTGTGCCCTTTGTCACGAAAGGCTCACTCCTCAGTCCGCAAGAGCAGGTGGCCTGCCAAATGAGATATTTGGAGGCGAACTTCGACATTTTCTTCTTCTTAAATTTGTCGTCCACATAGAACTTGCTCTTGCCGGTGAAAAACTCCAACCCCGGAATTTGCTTAAAAACGGCTTTTATATACGTTTCGTCGTCCATCACACAGCAGCCATATTTTGTCAGCATCTTCTCGTAAAGCTTCCGTGCCCGAGTTTTAGCCGTCGATTGTTGCCGCTCATCGCGGTTTGGGAAGTTCTGTACCTTGTATGTATGTAGTCCAGCTCTCTTCTTTGCATTCTGGACGTAGCTCTGCGACATGCCGATCTTTTTAGCCAAATCACGGCTTGAGACGTTGGGATTTGCTTTAATCATCCGCTTCACCTTTCCCTCCGTCTTTTTGTTCTCCGGTCCCGGTTTTCTTCCAGCTCCTTTGCCGTGGTCCAACGTCAACCGCTCCTGGAACCGCTTCAACACTCTGGAGACGGTTGAATGGTGAATGTTCAACATTTTTCCCAACTGCCGGTGCGACAGGTCAGGAAATTCCAGGTGTTTGGAAAGAATTTGTTCTCTCGACTCGCGTTGGTTCACCTCCATTTTCGTTGAATCGAAAAACACGACTTCGAGTTTGACAGCATGTAAACAATACACATCAATGAGAAAGTGTGCAAAATTTGGTTGATTTTTACCCAATGGTAAAAAAGTTATGCCCTGTTGAATGTGTCGCAATAATTTCGTGTTCGCCCTTTATTGAGTAATTTAAATTTTGCAAATCACTTCTAAGTTTATCTTTGTTTTGATTCTGACATTTCCGTTGTCATTTTCCTTCAGTAAACATTTCTGCTTGCACGGAAAAAAATCCGTGCCCAAATCCGTGAGCTGCAGTCATGAATTCGAGAACAAGCAAAAATACACCGTGAACTGAATCACGAAATCATGAACCAAATCACATTTAAAGGTAAAAATCCGTTTCCATTTTCGGGAACGCTTTTGTTTCTGTATGAGCTCGACCAGTGCTGCCACTTTTGCTGTTCAAAATACGTTCTTACGTATTTCTAATTGAATTGAGCTTCATAGAGTAGACGTTATATCGGATTTGAAAACCACTTCGCCTCTCGCTAAACGATTCCCGGTGCCATCGCCTTTGCTCTGCATATTTCGGAATATCTCGTGATATTGAGCACATAGAAATTTACTACCTTGAGCAAAGTTGTTCAATAGATCAAGACCTACCGGTTGATAGATAGTAGATCAGAATTATCTCACTATGTGGCGCTTGTGCATATTTAATTCCTGTATAAGCTGGATTTGAAGATGTTGGCAAGATGTTCAAGTGAATTAGGCCTTTCAGATTATGAAGCGTTTAATTCAGATTTATCTTGCTACGCGACGCTAGTGTGCATATGAACTTCCTATATAAACTGGATCTCGAGAGCCTGGCTATCTAGCTGGGTAAACTGGGCATTTTGGATGGCGAACCATTTAGATCAGAATTATCTCACTATGCGGCGCTTATGAACTTCTTGTATGAACTGTATCTTGAGAACCTGGTCATCTAGCAAGTTGTTGTTTCCGACAAAGATGCCCAAGCAAACTAAAGGATGGATCGGTCAAAACTTGGTCGACTTAAATATGACGTAGTTTTTTTAATCGTGCATTTAAAAAACTTGAACACCCCTCATTTTGTAGGTGTACGAAATGTTGACTCTATTTTGTTTTTGCCATTTTCTATTCAGTTATCTAAATTGCGTCGAAACATGAAGCAGCTTTTCAAAATTTTGCACGCGCGTAATCCAGCAAAATCCAAATAATCCTACGTCGACTTGGCAAAATCACTTAATATTGCTAAATCAACCGTGACGAATGTTATAAAAGTGTTCGTAGAATGTCTGACGACTGTCAGGAAGCCGCGATCAGCATTTTCAAACGCAATCCCAACCTTTCCATCAGAGATATCGGAAACAAATTGCACAACAGTGCAAAGAGCAAAGAAACGAGCCGGACTGTCAACATTGAAGGTAACAGTGACACCAAATCGAGATGATAAGCAAAACAAAAACACAACACAGCCAAACGTTCTCTTTGCACAACACCTGGCCAGGTCCTTATGATCAGCAAGGGATGTGAGGAAAGTGTTGATTAGATGTCTACTTAAGAAACTGCTGAGAACTCATGCTACCTTCATAGACATCTGGAGGTGGAAGTTGGATGGGATTATGGGGGAGGCTTTCCTTGGCGAAGAAGCATAAGTTTATTTATATATATACATAGGTCGTTGGAAGTGACGAAGCTAAGAAAGTTAATGCACTTCTTTGTTGTCCGCTTTTCTGGTCTGGAACAGGTTCCTCTTTCGTGAGAGCTTGTCTGTCGGTTGGGACATGAGCACTAACTCTTGTCTTAGCCTTTTATGGCTTATGGTTATAGCGCCATTACTCGCTCTCTGGAAGGAGAAGAATGATGTATTGACTCAAATTCGTACGCTCGAGCATAAACGCCCACAAACACACATAAACACCCCACATAAGCATAGAAACATGAACAAGAATGCAATGCTTTGTAAGCTTTTTAAACCTTTACACACACACACACACACACACACACACACACACACACACACACTTGTTTTTGGGACCTTCTTCACACCCCCATACAGTCACCGCCAGAAAAAAGTGCCCACCTACCCCAGTTTCTCCTTTTTGTGCAGCAAACTGTAAAATAAGTGAAAGATTCTAAGTTTTGTTGTTTTGATGGCATATTTATTATGTTCTTTTCTTTTCTGGTACATAAAAAAAACACTTGTCCTGCAAATTCATTTTTTTCTTCAAGAAAGATCAAACTATAGTAGAAATTATGCATGTCAGTAAAGTGCCCACTTCTTATTTTCTTTAAAAAAAAAACAAGTTGTAGATCCAGTCTGTTGAGTGATCAGTAGTTGATGTGTCCTCCCCTGACCTTCAACAGTTTTTACAAATGTTGCAGCATACTCTCCACCAGATTCTTCAGGCGTTGTGAGTCAAGATCTTCCCAGACGTTCTCAAGAGCTTGAAAATAGTTATGTTTGTTGGTAACTCCTGTCTTATCAACTCGTGAATCCAAGATGGCCCACAGATTCTCTATTGGGTTCAGATCTGGACTCTGTGGGGGCCATTCCATAGGTTTAATACGGCAGGAACGGAAGAATGCCTTTGACTTCTTCGCGGTATGTTTTGGGTCATTATCTTGCTGGAACACAAATTTGTTTTCCAGCCCAGTTTTAACCAACGAAACCTCCAAATTCTCACGCAATATGTCGATGTAGGAATCTGCTGTCATAATACCATCGATTTTTACCAAAACACCAACACCCGCCCAAGAAAAAACACCCCCACACCATCACGATCCCTCCATCATGCTTAACTGTGCCCTGGATATGTCGATCATGAAGCGCCTCTCCAGGTCTACGCCATACACGAGCTCGTTTTTTGCTGTTGAACAACTCGAATTTGGACTCATCAGTCCACAAAACAGTCTTCCAATATTCTAACGGTTTATCAGCATGTTCCCGAGCAAATTTGAGTCGTTTCGCTTTGTTGACTTTGCTAATAAAAGGCAACTTCTTACAAAACCTGCTCTTCATTCCGTGTTCAGCGATCCTTCTGCATAGAGTACTGTCCGAGATCGGTTGTTGAATCACTTCCTTGATCTCCCTGAGGGTAACCTTCGGATTTTTCTTAATTTCTCGAATGATTCTCGCATCTGTTCGGGAATCTGTTCTACGTTTCCTTCCCCTTCCTGGGCGATCAGCTACTGAACCATAGGTTTTGTACTTTGCGAAAAGTTTTGTAATCGCTGCTTTGCTGTATCCATACTTTTCACCAATCTTGCGATGCGATTCACCTTTCTCAATGTCACGAATAACACATTTTCGGATCTGCAAGGGAATAGTTTTGCTTGCCACCGTATTATCCATAGTTATTTAGATAACTCGCACTGAATCTTTCTGACCGACAGCTGAAATCCGTAAAAAGATCAACAAACACTTGGAAACGTCAAAAAAATTGAATACGAGGGGCGTTTGGGTGTAAAAATTACATACACATAATATATTTTCAATTGGGCACTTTATTATGTCACACCAAATTTACACCACGTATGGCTCAAAAAATAATTTTGCAAAAATGCGTATTATCCGTTGCAAAAATACACATGCATCTTTAAAATAATAATATTATCATGCTTAGAAAAATATATGAATACGATATAATGAGTTTTTCAATGACTTCAGAGATGAAGCGTGTTCATGAGAAAAGTGGGCACTTTATTTTGGCGGTGACTGTATGTCGTCTTGTACTATTCTTGTCCATTCTTTCTTTCAAAGTGACGCCCTCCAACTGGTTTTCACCTAACAATCAGCCAACCCATCCCGAACTCCCCAAACATTCGATCGCTTGGCGCTCTTCGAAGGTATTTCTTCTAGTTAAATCTCTTATAGAAAACCAACATTGTCCTATGTTTAGAGGTTACTGGGAGTCCTCTGGAGACAGGAATAATAAGCCCTCCCATAGCTAATCCCGAACAAACCCGAGAACATGATATGGCCGATCGCCATAAGCCCCAGCATAGCAATTTGTTCGTAGCTGGATAATTGATTTATACGATGATTACATTTTTTCAAATTTTCCAAACGTTGTCATTTAATTTCTGCAACTTACTGCAGCTAGTTATCAGAACACAATGCAAGCTTGCTTCAGTCTTGTAGGCAGCATTTACATCACCTAGATTTGAAACCATCAATCTCGCAACGGTTTTGCGCCTCCATCGGGGAAGTAACTAAATCTACAGCTCTCTGCAAAACAATAAAAAAAAGTCTTAGTTTCAAATCCGTTAAATTGAAAAATGCATGAAAAACAGCAAATTACATATTGAAAATAAGTAAGGCATCGCATCTTAATCAGATAAAAACATTGTTAGCGGCATCTCAATTCTGCTCCACTATAGACTGTTCCAGTAAGTATAAGCACACTTTCAAAATAACAAAAAAAGTCATGTTTTTTTAGTTTTAATAATTTTATTTGACAAATTATATTGTGTTGTGTTTTATATGATATTTTACTCTCGTTTAATCGAAATATTTAATCATAGCCAAGACTCCTAACTTTCCTCGAACATGACCCATTTTGACCACTTTTGGCCAATCTTTTTTAAATTTTTGGATGTCGTCCGCTGGTTTTATGAATTTTCGAAGCTTTGCTTTGGTTAAAGCCCAAAAATTCTCGATTGGCCGTGCCTCCGGGCAGTTCGGCGGATTCATGTCTTTCGGCACGAAACATACATTTTGATTTTTGTACCATTCTATAGTGTCCTTTGCGTAATGACATGACGCCAAAATCAGGCGACCTTCGTGCTGCCTGATCATCGGCAATAATCGCTTCTGGAGACATTCCTTAACGCATTTCTGAGTGTTCATCGTCTCCGTTGTGATGTACGGACTAGATGTTTTACCACACTCGCATATTGCCTGCCAAACCATAACCTTCTTACCGAATTTTTCGGTAAAAATTGCCTTCTCCGTTTCGGGGATGTCTTTGTGTTTGCTTACAGTATAGAATTGTGGTCCGGGAAGCGTTTTGTAATCTAGTTTCACATACGTTTCATCGTCCATTATTATACACTCAGAATTTGTACACAATAACGAATCGTAGAGTTTGCGAGCCCGTGGTTTCACGGACGCGGCCTGTTTTGGGTTCCTTTTGGGTTTTTTCTGCTTTCGGTATGTTTTTAGCCCAAGTCTTTCTTTGGCACGCATGACGTTACTCGACGAGGTCCCTAGTTTTTTTTCGCAACATCCCGAACGGAAGTCACTGGTTTTCGCTTGTAGGCATCCCTGATCTTTTTATCGATATCCGGACTAACAGGACCGGATTTCCGACCACTCTTCGGCGCATCTTCAAACGTACACTGTTCTCTATATTTACGAATTGCAGATTGTACCGCTCCGACGCTTACACCCCCTTCCTTGGCTAATTTTCTCAAGGAGGGTCCGCTCACAGTGCACCATTTGTGCACGATACTTTTTCGTTGTTCCGGAGTAAGACCGCGCATTTTGATAGGTAACACAAAACTGAGCACTTTTTTGATGCTATGCCATTCAGAAATGTGCAAACAAAAGGACGCAGCCAAAACATGTTGAAATATTTCATTATATCCAAAGTGACCGTTAAAATAAGGTGTGCTTATACTTTCTGGAACAGTCGTTAAGACCTTCAACTACTATTACTACTACGTTCTCGAGAGTTTTGGTAAACATGGTGTGCATGTCGGCCGTTCAGTGATTTCAGTGTGCGGATCAATAATTCATAAATCAAAGGATCTGAAAAAAGCTGATCTGAAATTTGATTAACTTCTAAGTTGCTATTAAAATCTACAATCAGATTTCTTTCATTCAACTAGTTAGTAAAGTCTTGGAAACGTTTATCAAGGATGCTTACAGTCCAAATCCACAATCCACCTAGAAACTCATCGCCGAGCTCCACCGCTCGCCAGAGCCCAAGGCAAACGTTTCTACCCAAATCGTAAATCAATGCATTGTTTTCTTCCTCAAGACGCATACGAAGCCGTGTTGAATAACCTCCTTTTTTCGTTCTTCTAATTACAGGTACGTTCGGGCATGAATAATCCTCCTAAATTGACTATCGACGTGAGTAAGCTTAAATGTAAATCATTCCCGCGAAATGCAACGTTCGCACTTATAACCGGGTGCAAGGGAAATGAAACCCGATAAACATCTCACACATTTCCCCCTACGATCATATTGAATTAACAGCGAGCGACGACGAAAAAAAAAGTGGAAATAACGGATTGCCTTTGGACCAACGCGCGAAGCTGATAATTCCAGCATCCCTCCCAAACACATTTTTTTTTCCTTGCAGCACACACGCTGCCGCAGAAGATTTATTTCAGCACACTGCCCTTATCTACTCATTTCATTTCATAAATTAAATTTTTCGGGGAGTGAGCGTCGTATATTTTCGCCAATCCATTTGTTGTTCTTTGTTTCCGGGAGCAAGTAGAGATCTTTCGAAACAACTCGTATTGTGGCCGGGAAAAAGAAGCCGAAAAAAATTAAGGAGATCTTTGCTGCTGCAGACAGGCAGGACAAAAATCTTTCTCGCTTCTCGGATATATGGACACACAAATGGCACCGGGATGACAGCCTTCTCCAATCGCTCTCCGCTCTTGCCACAGCTCAGTGAAAGCAACAACAAAAAATCGACCGAAGAACCAATCCAATTAATGGTTAAATATGTACACATGGTAATGACAACTGGCGAAATCGGTTCCACCAACCACCAACTTGTGTGGAACGGTTTGAGCGAAGGAGGGCCAAAGGGCTCCACCGAAGAAACTTGTACCTTCCAGCGAGGAGCTCAGGCAGGCAAACGACAGGCTTGCCTCCTATCTATGTTTGCTATCAGCCAGTACAAAAAAAAAACTCACAGAGCGCGCGCGAAGAAATACGAATATTTATGCAAAATTCGTGGTCTCCCGATGCACCCGAGTAAAACTTTCCTCAGCGAAGTACAAATTGCTGGAGGTCTAATATGACACATGTCCATTTTTGATCGGGTTGCCACATTGGATCCATTTTGAAAAAAAAAATGTATTAAGACCGAATGCAAATGCTGTTTCGTGATCATCATCACCAACAGTTTTTCGGAACGCCTGCCGTTTCTGCAAACCAACAATTTTATTGAAATGAATCTTCAAATTACAGTATTGTCATTGCTTTCCCGGTAGAGATCTCTCAACCCACTCTGCCAACACAGGCTTGACGATGCAACCTTCTCGAGCACCGGTGCACAATTCATGCATAATCGACCACATCCCATATCGATCCACCCACCCTAAAGATGCTGCTCCCCCTCGCGACAAAGGCAAATAAGAAATACAACCAAAAAGGACATAAACATTTCCCGAGCAACATAGTTTTTAATGTTCAAACATAAAAATTCAATTAATACAAGAATGAAGAAAATAAGCGTAAGAATGCTGAATGGTATTTCACTGACCACCTTCTCAGGTTTTGCTTCTCGCTTTCTTTGCACCAGTCAGCAACGCAAAGTTGTTCCTACGACCCATCCCTATGTGGTCGATGTTGTTCCGAGTCGAGGATGCTCTATGCTATACTGTAGTAGGCAGGTTGGTTGCTCACGCAGCCGCCTTCTGTCATTTGCCCCATGGCTTGCTGTGTCTGCGCGAGTATATCACTTACGCGCCTCTCACTCTTTTCACGCAATCTTCTCTACGTACGCGGCACAGTCGGTGGACACGTTCACACTTTTCCTTTTGCTTCCATCTCACCTCGTTTCTGCTGTTGGCTCACATCTTGCCCTGCCTGATCCAAACAAGGAATCAGTTGAGAGCCCCTCGTGCTGATGATGAGATTGCGATGATATAACTCCAACCAAAACTCGACCCTCTGTGCGAGAATAACGTGCTACGTTGGGATGCCAACCGTACGTAAGAAGCGACGGGCGCAAAAAACGGCAGCAAGTCAATTGATTTATGGATTTCAGTTTTAATCTCCGGTGTTGAATTTAAATGATAAAACCCATGCACCTGATTTGATTAAGCCGCGATAGAGACTGTCGCTGCTGCTGTTGCGGTGTGAAAGTGCCACATTCGCGCAAGTTTGGATGTGATAAAAAATCACATGTCCATTGCGAACATGGCCTTCTTCCGCCGACGACGCGACGTGCCGGGCCACAATCAGAAGAAAGTCAGGACGAACCTCGCGGTTGTTGGGGAAATGCAATTTCAGTAAAAAAAATTCCCCCGACCGTTTGGCTGGCCAATCCCGATCCTGGCCCGGTCAGAAAGGGCACGGCTGAGTCATGTACCCATCGGCAGGCAGCCATCATGTGTGCGTGTGTGGTGATGCATCCAATGCGATCTCTGCAGCAGTCCTTGAGGGGGCCTCCATACCGCAACTAATGGCGGTCATTATTTCTGCGAGGGATTTTTTGGGGACGTGTTTTCGATTATCGTCGACCGGTGTGCGGCGGTTGACTGACCGGGCCCAACGACGGCGGACTAACGGGTAGATAGTGCCGTGTGGATATGTGTGCCGGATTACGGCGATAAATTTCGAAACCGCGATGGTCAGACAGATTTCATCTTTCACTCCGGACCGGGGACATCAGGATGGCGATGGATGGCGTTATCTGGAGATTGCAACGAGCGAAGAAATATTGAACGAAAGTGTGCGAAAGTATCTTATTTTCGAAAATACCGTGAAATGAGATTATAGGATCTCACTTTGGAATTTTTGTCTACGGTTTGACAATTGGCAGTCTTTTTGTGATTCCAGAACCATGCTGATATTCTGCTCCGAGAGATGCCAAAATGAGGCTAAAAGAACATGCTTATTTCTAAAAACCGCTGTCAATTGGATTGATGCCAATTTTGAAATATTCATTTCATTTGTTTTTAGTTCCTTGATTATCGAGATTTTCAGCCCTGGGCTAGTTCATCTCTCGTCGTAGTCACTCAAACACCTTTTGAGTATTTTCGTAACTTGTCCGGGGGTGAGATTCGAACTCGTGACTTTGGTGTGAGAAGTATGGATATTAACCACTACGCCGGGGTCGCCTCCATTTCATCCAAATTTCAAATGAAAATAATATTAATTATTAAAGAGATTGACAATCTTTCGACGGGTTCGCTTGAGCAACACTACAGTGACGGACAAAACAATAAGACCACCGCTCATTGTAAAAGATGCAGTAGCAGGGCTCAATCAATAAAGCAAAACATTTAATAATTTCAACTAAAAATAATAGTTTATTTAATAACTCAACAAAACAAAATGGTTTGAAAGTAATAAAAACAATAAAGAAAAAAAAACAGCCCTTCCAGCATAGAAAAGTAAGAAAATGATGCGACAATAAAATAAGCCCACTCGTTAATTTATTCAAAAAATCGTTTCCATCAGCTTTGATCATTAGTATTTAGTGGTATAACCATTATTCCGGATCACTTCTCGCACTCTCTTCGGCATTGACTCCACGAGGTTTCGACATGTGCTGGCAGGGATGGCATACCATGCTTCCTGAATTTTGCTCCATAGTTCTTCCTTATTTTTCGATTTTAAAGGATTCACCGACTTTTTGACTATCTGCCAAAGATTTTCTATCGGATTGAGATCCGGGGATTGTGCCGGCCATTGCATTACATCAATTTTGTGATCAAACCATTACTTCACAGTACGGGCAGTATGCTTAGGATCATTATCTTGC
The DNA here is from genome assembly GCA_024533555.2 of Aedes koreicus. Classification (NCBI taxonomy): domain Eukaryota; kingdom Metazoa; phylum Arthropoda; class Insecta; order Diptera; family Culicidae; genus Aedes; species Aedes koreicus. The sequence goes on from JAHHFK020003457.1 coordinate 141,619, forward strand.
ATAAGTTCCATTTGGGGCTTCCAGTCAGGGGTGGTAGCATTCTCCGATGTTCAGGGAAGTCTGGTCCATTTTTTTTTATAAAAGAGGGGGAACGTATCGGGGAAGGACCCAACCCAGATAATTTCCTCCCTCCTTGTTGATTTTTTTTTTTTGTTGGTGGGGTGGGAGGGAGTAAGGGGGGGGACGACGGTTTGTCATCGTAAAATTTTTTTTGTGTGTTCGAGTAGGTCTTTTTTTTTGGGGGGGGGTAGCAATTTTTAGGGGGGGGGGGCTCGGGGGGGCTGCCTCTTTCCGGGGCGGGGGGGGAGTGTGTCTTTGTTTCGTTGCGGTGATGCTACACGAAAAGAAAAATCCATATTCGTTGTATTAATCAAACCACATAGATTTTTGCCATTGCATTTTTTGCATAATATTTAAATATCATTCACATGACATTCATTAACCGTGTCATATCAACTTCATAACATAAGCTAATACATTTCATATTCATTGCAATATACTTTTCATTGCGGTTTGGTACATGGATACGATACAGTAGATAAATAAATTTTAAGTATGCTTGTTATGACTGGATTTTTTTTTTTTTCGCTGAAATAAAATTAGTTTCAAATGAAAATAAGAAAAGAGGCAATTTTTGGTTTAAATATTAAACTCAATATATATTATCACTAACCATACGCTATTCATATTTTAAACTTTATCAGTTGGGGTGAGAGGCTTTCGGATTTTCCAAGGCGGCAATACCAGCATTGGTAAAGGTTGATGGCAAAAGCATCACATCCATCATGCATTATAGCAAACTGCGTCTTCTACTGAAATTAAATAAAGAATAAACGTCCTTTCCATCGGAATCAACTAAACGTGCATGTGGTTAATAGAATCATACCCTGAATACATCTTCTGCAAAATAAACTTTATTTGACGAACGACAGACGAACCGAGCACCATACTGGGTGGAAAAAATATTCAATAACAATTCCCATCAAAAGTATAAGTCAAACATTATACTTTGAGTCATAACGCCAGCCTTATACTTTTTATATCAAAGTCAAATACATGGTATGTGTATGGTTGATACGTTATACTTCTTATATTTATAAATTTAATATTGCTTCTAATAATAAGTATTCGTCGATCAGACATAGACATTAATAATTTATCTGAATGAAAATAATATTTGATATTTTTTCAGTGTACATGGTGAAATTTGTTTTGCTGTGGTCTTGGTTGTTTTGTCTGTCACTGTAAATTGTGCAGTGTGACAGTGGTCGCTCTATTCTATGCGCATAAAATCATGCCCGCTGATTTGTATTGCACTTGATTGAACTAAAATTATAAGACGCTAATCATCTGAATATTTTTCAATGTTTTCGAAACTTCTTTACATTTCTTCGAAAAATGTTGTAGTACAAAGTTGTAAAAGTTCGATTCAGAGTAAATCTGGACGCACGGTTTAATACACCACCACGTCCATGGTGGTTGGAACTAAAAACGTTTGACAAGACGAGGTTAAGATGTTACATGGATTCACTAATTGGTGAAAATTGATCTTAGCTATCTCGAAATTATAGATCATGGAACTTGATAAAAGAAAATTGATTGTGCACAAACATCTAGAGAATCCTTCGTGGTCTGCCTCAAAAATAGCACAAGTGTTAAAATTCCCTAGGTCAACGGTGTGTCTTGTAATCAAACATTTATATGATACATTTTGCATGTGTATATGGCACAGAACATCTATTATAAAAGTGGCACTAGGGATAAAGAGCTTAGGGAGAAAGGTCATCCCTTAGATGCTAGGCCACCCAGGTATCTCCATACGTGGATATTACAATAAAAAAGTACGATTCCTACTTTTCAATCGTGCAAAATATCCTTTCAAAAGAAGGATAAAGTTTTTCCCTGAAACAAATTTAGTGGCCAAAAAGAGAGTGAATATCATTATAATGAACGAGTTTTGACAAAATTTGATTACTGTATTTGGATGTCCCTTCCAGGTATAAATTTGTTTTTGCTGATAAGTTCGCTCGGTCATTCAATGACGTCAAAGGTTTACATTAAAGAGTGTCTGAAAAAGCGGATTTTATCCTTCATTCGGCAACACAAGTCCAACGTTATGTTTTGGTCGGATCTAGCCAGCTGCCACTACTCTAAGGAGGTACTAGAATGGTATGCTGCAAACAATGTTAATTTCGTCGCCCTGAATTGCCCTGAGTTCAGAACGATCGAAAAATATTGGGCAATTGTCAAGCGAAAACTTGGAGGATGCGGTAAAAAAATGACAAATGCACAACAAATGCGCCGGTACAGTGTCACCAACGACTGAGCAGATCATGATGGCATCGATCACAAGAGCGTTTGAAACGGTAAAATGTAATAACTTGTTACATATCAAATCTGAATAAATATACTTTTGTTTTACGTTTTGATCAACCGTGTATGTTGTTTAATTCTTGAGTTATGATCACTTGAATGTGTCCAAATTTACTTTGAATCGGGCTTTAGCTAAGAAAATTGTCTGTTTGTTTAGCTGATTACTTTGGCAGCAGATTGATTTTGTGAGTTTTGAGAGCGATGCATAGCATAGCAAAGCATAAACCGAGTCGCACAATAGCGTAGGTGGTACTAGCTCTGAACTGTTGTTAAGATGGGGACGCGCCTATATTGGTTGCTGTTACTTAGATAGTGATTTGTGAACAATCCCTACCTCTTAGATAAAGGATCTGTCTCCTTCAAACAGACCAGAGCTGTCCTGGCCACGTCCTTGCTACTGGTGGGGATAAGGAAGGAATGTTAGTCCGACACTTACTTAAAAGAGATGCGGGGAACTCCACGACCCCTTATAAGCGTCACGTGAAAGATGAAAGTGTGTTAGTAGGGAGGGTAAGCTTTAGGATACGCTCAGCAAGCGATGTTTGCAATTTTGATATTTAAATATTTAAGAAATTAGGTTGGTGATTAGTTTGTCCGTTGTTGGTTGCCACCACCCGCTATCTAAATATAGTGTACGTAAGTTTCTCCTGTAGCTCTCCGTTACTCCGTAAGTTAATCAAATTTATGGGTGTTCAATAATAAAAAGAGTAGAATGAAATGGAAATGGAGAATTGACGGTTCAAAACAAGTGTTGAGAAAAAAGCCATACCTTTCAGACTAGCTTTTTATCTGAAAATGTTCACAACATGTTGATGAAACTGTTGATGAAGAAAGCGAATATGAGACGAATTTCACGCCAACGCATCCAGTGTTTGGCAGCACCCTCTCAGAATCCAATGAAACTTTGTGGGTGGGTAGACTATGTCTTTTCAAGCAAATTTGCATACTTTGTTTTTTTTTCAAAATCTATGTTGACAAGCATTTGAAAAGGGCTTAAGTTTTTTGAACGATTTTTTTTTGCCAACATAACTCAAAAAGGAAAAGACTTACAAAAAAGTGATGTATGGGTGACTTTTAGAAAATTGTCTTTACTCTCATGAAAAGTATTTTTAAAATAGTTAAATCGATTTCTACACACTGAAAAAATATATTTTAAAATTTAAGGCCAATTTGCAAAAAATGGCTATCTTAGAATTGGACGATTTTTTTGAAATGAAGGCAATATTGTCAAAAAGTTCGCCATACATTGCAAGATGGGCACTTATGAGGAAAAAAAAGTTTTTCTAACAACAAATCTTTCATGTCAACATAACTCGAAAAGGAAAAGATCTACAAAAAAGTGATGTATGGGTGACTTTTGGAAAATTGTCTTAGAGTTTATGGAAAAATTATAAAATCGATTCTTTCAACCTAAAAATAATTATTTTAAAATTTAAAGTCGATAGGCAAAAAACTATCGCAGAATTGGACAAAAACAATGTTTTATTAAAGGCAATATAATTGTCTAAAAGTTCGCCATACATTGCAAGATAGGCACTTTCGAGGAGATTTTTTTCATGTCCTATTTTTACCGTGTATCACGCCAACTAGTCTAGTTATGGTATTCAACACCCCTATAGGATCCAATAAAATTTAGCAGTCATACAGAATTGAAAGTATTGAACATTTAGTAAAAAACCATAATCATCTAGACTAACAATTGAAAAGGGTCAACAACATTAAATTTCCGTTTATATCAGTAAAATAGAACCAAAAGTGTACGTTTAAGTACAAGTCATTCATAACTGCTTGTTCGGATATTCCTATTTTTAGGGGTGATTCAAATATGTTTTCGTATATCTTTAGAGGGGGGGGGGGGTTGAGGGGGTGGAAGGAAGGTCAAGATTTGTTACAGAATGTGTAAAAGGTATGGGAAAAATTGTGATAGAGGGGGCTGATAAATCTAATAAAATAGCATATTTGAGTCGTCTTTAAATGGTTGATGCATATCCAGACGATTCAAATATGACGTAATATGGATTTTCAAAATGCTGTTTATGTCAATAAAAACTTTTAGGTCTATTGGTAAGAGTTTTATTTTATTTATTTTTTATATGAACATCTTCACGTATTAGTAATTAACATAGCTTCATATTTCACTTAAAAAAAAAACACTTTTGCGAGCTACTAACACGCTCGCTAGCGATTTGAATTGAAAAATTAGGAAAATTTAAATAAACACTTTACTTGATCACTCTTTCTATAAAAATAAAAAAAATCAGAAACACTTTTTTAAAATATCACTAGTAAACGCGAGCAAATTCAGTTAAATTCCACTACAGATAGCTTTTGACAGATAGGCCTATTACGTCTGCAACTTACAGACTTCTTCAGTGTCGAGTGCTCGATTTTTATTTTTTCAGAAAAAGTGACCAAGTGAAGTGTTAATTTATGTTTTCCTAGTTTTTCAAATAGCTTTATATATTAAATTTATAAATCTTTCACATGCAAAGTGATTTTCTTTGGATTATCCTTTGAATCAGAAAACCTTTTAGCTGAAATTTGATTTTCTGAAATAGGTACAAAGCAATGAACCTGTGTACCGGGTATTGTCTTTACGTGGCTATAGAACTCCACAAGTTCTTCTGACATTTTTGCATACTGTTCAGCTGATATGAAGCAAAAATTCAGTTTTGTAATACTTTTATTTGACTCTTCAACTGCCCAGTCACATAGTTCTCGATGAGTTTTGATTGTATTTCCATAATCTTGAGCATGGCTTGCTCTCTTTGCCATTCGCTTGAGAGTACCACCAATAGCATTACATGGACCTTTCCCATGAGACGTTCCAGTCCATTCATGGACTTGAAATTGCACACGCTGGCAAAGTTCTTTTTGTTCTTATAAAGGGCGGCTGCTCCATCTGACATGAATATAATTTTTGAGCAGTATATTGAATTTTGTTTAATGAAATCTAGCAATTTTGATATAAATGTTTAACTGAACTGCTATTGAGTCATGGTTCAATACTTCAGATATTATGATAAAGCTTTTGTTTTCCAATTTATTGTCCTTCTTGCAATATACTTCAAAGGTTTGGTAATAAACAAGATCAACCACCTGACCTGTAATACCACTAAAATTTTAAATAATTAATAATTTAAATATAAGCCCTTTCCAAATAGTAGCCTGGATTGTGAAACATTCAAAGACCCTTAAAAATCCAAATTGTCATTAAAATTAAATTTAATTGGCTTATGTGAGGTTTAAGAACCAAATTATAAGACGAGTTGGCACGATACACGGTAAAAATTGGACATGAAAACTTTTTGTTAGAATTTTTTTTTTCGTTTTAAGTGCCAATCTCGCGAATTATGGCGAACTTTTAGACAATTATATCACCTATATTATATATAAATTTCATCCAATTCTAAGATAGCGATCTTTTGAAAATTGACTTTAAATTTTAAGTTTTTTTTTTTGCGTGTAAGAATCGATTTAATAATTTTTACAATATTTTTCATAAAAGCTAAGACAATTTTACAAAAATCACCTATACATCACTTTTTTGTAAGCCTTTTCCTTTTTGAGTTATGTTGACATGAAAAATTTGTTGTTAGGAAAACTTTTTTTCCTTAAACGTGCCCATCTTGCCTTGTGTGGCAAACTTTAAGACAATTATATTGCCTTTTTTATAAAAAAAAATGCGTCCAATTCTAAGTTAGCCATTTTTGCAAAACTTTAAATTTTAAAATATTTGGTTTTAGCGTTTAAGAATCGTTTTTAAAATTTTTACAATATTTTTCATAAGAGTAAGGACGATTTTCTAGAAGTCACCCATACATCACTTTTTTGTAAGTCTTTAACATTGCCAAAACCATCCTGCTTTATTAAGTTTTATTAAGATTTTATCAAAGCCATTAGAAATCAATTTGGTTTTATTATGACACCAAGAGGTGCCAATAGGTTTCATATTTTAGTCAGGTTTATGAGAACCTACACAGCTTGTTTAAAACGATCTTAAAACCTCGTTTTCTCAAATTTCTTTTACTCCTATCAAAGGTTTTATTTCGGCTTTATGAACTCATAAAATGCTGTTTTGAAAATCCGTTTTAGGACCCATTCATATTATCTATTATGGTCAGTTGAAAAATCATTTTAAACCCATTTTGCCTCCAGTAAATGCATTAAACGGCAAATTGGCATTGAGGGAAGTCACCAAATGGCCAAATAGTTTTAAAGTAGTCATTGCGAAGATAAATTGTTTTTTTTTTCAATCGCCATATTGAAAAATAAGAAATAATTTAAATGTGGAAAAATTAATGCACCAAATTTTAAATGTTATGCAAATGAGCTTTAGATCGGAGTCCGATTTCAGCGTTCTTTTAGATAACCTTATTGAACTCCATCAATTTTCAACAAATTCATGATTAATTTATCGAATTTGTTTGTTTTAATTTTGTTTTTGTTGTTGTAAACTCCCATAATTTCCGAAGCACTTTTATAACATATGATTGTGCTTGCCACACAATCATACAAATGCAAAAATGCTACTTGGCATCGTAAGCTCTCAATTAATAACTGTGGGAGTGCATTTAGAACACTAAGTTCAGAGCAAGCATTAAGCTAATTGTGAAAGCAATAAGCTTAAAATGCTAAAGAAGAAGAAGATATGGAGCATGATAGACTGTAAAAAACTCAATTTGTTATGGATGTTTTGCTATCAAACGAAATTTCCCGCTACACCAGAACCTTTGTCTTTAGGTATTATTTACTGAAGAGTAGAGCATCGAACAAAGCAGAACAACAAAAACCAACCACGATATCACAGTGAAGTTTGACAGCTGTGGCCACTTGGCTGTATGCTGGATTTCATGGCAGCCAATAAGTTCTATGAAGGTTCTCAAGTGATCATAGCATCTATCACTAGAACATTTTCAAAATCTGTATGGTCTTATAAAGGTTTTATTAAGTTATTTACACAACCCTCTATAGATCGGGCCATTGTCTAGAAATTTTGGTTTTTAAAGAAGCATAGAGGAGGTGTTGGTAGACATTAAAACGGTTTGGTTTATCGTTTTATCAACAAAGCTATACGGCTAGAATAAAACTAAAATTGTTACTTGCGATAACAGAAATTTGTACCTGACTTGCAACGCTTATGGCCGGTGTGTAGCTCCAAAGGAATTGGCGCTGGCAAGAATCGTCGTTGGATGTAACGCAGATAAAGAGCTGCGGAACGTAGCGCAACATTTCTCGTCAGTACATTCTGATGTGCAGAATATACTGCGATGAACGAACATGCTTTTTTCTTGACTATCACGTCTACTGCAACCACGCATGCAACCTAACCGCATTTCCATCAGCAAATGCGGAAATCGCCTCGCACGCAGCATATCTAGGCCTATCCTGCGAGTAAAGTGAGTCGAAAAATGTCGAAATTGCTGACAATTGTCAAATCGAATTATTCGACTAATGAACATTCTTAACTGATTGTTGTGCACTTCGCAACCAAGATTTAAGAAGTTTTGTAGTTTGAGAAGGGATTCTCGGTGTGCCAAGCTGTAAGGTGATCAGTCTTACTGCCAGCTCTCCTTCGAGTCCATGGGTATTTTTACTGTTGTCTTTTTCTTTGTCATGGCTCTTGTATGACTAATGTGCTTTCAATTGTTCCGAGGTAGTGAGAATCACAATGCGTGAGAGCGCGTCCGCACACACGTTTGATTTTCCTGCTACAAACTCGATGTCAAAATCAAACTCTTCCAAATAGGTTAAAATCAAACTCTTCCAAATGTAGGTCTTTTCTGCCTTTCGGTTTTTTCTATAATGCCCTGTAGTGAACGGGGACGTTTCACACTTTTTTGCAAATTTAAGTACTCCTTTTTAATAAATTCGTCTATTTCTCTTAATCTATTCATGAGACGTTGATGTCGAGTTTTAGGATCACACCAAAAATTGATTCCATTGTTTATTTATAAGCGCTATTAAATTTTACAATTAATCATTTATCTTATGTTGGTATATTCTTTGTCTAATTTTGTTTTAATTAATATGATTTGTTCATTTAGTATAAATTGGCTCATAGTTTTTGTGGATAAGTGGCTAAGTGAAATATAAGTATATAGTTTACACTTACAATTTGCTTACTTTGTAGTTCCCAGTCTTCGTTGATTCCCTCGCCTCCTTTGCGTTATCAGCATCATAATCAGCAACTACTGCTCGGTGGGCCGACGTGATGATTGATTTCAATGCGTTGATGTTTTCTTGCTTGCCTTTAATGATCTTCTTCTGCAAACTCTTGTTCCGCCACAGCACGACAATCACGATCACTAGTGCCAGTACTAGCGCACAAGTTATCAGTAACGAGTCACAACTTTTTTAAACACATACATATTTTCTGTTCCGTTTTTTGGAGCATTTGGTGCAACGATAGTGTTTGCACAAAATACTCCTGGGAGAATTTCTTGCGATAATACTACTGAGTTGGTAATGACGTTGAAACCTGGAGTTTTTCTTACGACTTCGCATCTCGCTGGGATAATGATGCTGTCGTTAAATTTATCCTCTATTGGTACTGATACCAAACATTTATTAAAACTAAAATTTAGTAACCAACTCTGATAGTCTAAGGTGCATCTATATTTAATGAAAAAGTCTCGACCTAATATATCATCGGTTAATATGGGGAAATCGTTTCCATCTAATTGGAATTTATGCTCAACAGTAAATCCAATAGTAAATGTGATAGGTGTGTTAGCCTTCTGTTATTCCTGTAACTCTACAAATTTTCCCAAAATTGATTGGTTGTGTAGGATTTACCTTCCCTTGTTTGATGACAGAGATTTCTGCTCCTGTGTCTAGTATAAATTTGCAATTGCCGTTGGACATTTGGACATGTAATGTCACAAAGTTGGCTGCGCTGGTGTAAATCGTATACATTAACCTTGTGGGGCCATGAAGTGGCCCTGATGCCCTAAAAAAATATTCTTTGGTATCGGTTGCATCGACGAGCCTCCTTGAATTTTGGAAAGAAAACGCACGTACACTATAGCGGCATTTGAATTAGAAGGAAAATCATTTGGAGGAAAACAAACCATCATTCCTCTGCATGTGCCAGAACGGGAAAGGTGATGAAACGTCAAAGAGCTTAACACATCAGGACCTTACTAAGTCCAAAGTAAGCACGATTTCCGGAAGAAAAAAATGCGTCTCCGAATTTCTCTGCAGCAGTTATTATCCGGCGTCACTAACGAACCAAGGTACACTAATTCAACGACTTCTTCAACCTTTCTCCGTTGATTCTTGCCGTTATGACTATTCAAAAATTGGTCAGTTCGAAAACAGTTGATGCATAGGTTCACAACCCAGGCGTATTTAATTTTCACGCTGCAAAATCATGTGACAGTTGTGCACTCGCACTGCCTACTCTGTTTTTTAACTGATTATTTGGAAAAAATGTTGCCTGAAAGGAAACAACGAAAAGAAATACAAGACTTTTTTCGATAGGCCCTATTGGTTGGATTCACAGGCCAACGTTTCACCCTGTTACCTTTTTTCATAACCAGCTATAATCGTCATCCAGTATGCAAAAATCCACAAATTTTTAAACAATTTCGTTCGTTGATAGTCGGAGAAACGGTCATCATTCAATCGTATGGGCTATTTTAGGCAAACTCACCCAACCCTTTCCCTTAAGTTCATCTCGAAGATCACAAGAAACGATGAAGGAACGAGGAAAACACCACCACGAAGAACCGGAGGCATAACAGGACACCGAAGAAATCTAACAAATCGAACTCAGTTGGCATCAGAAGCTACTCCAGCTCCAGCACTGATGGGACCCCTCCGTCCACCCCGGTTCCCCAAGATGTTCTCAGCTTGATCCTGTCAACAACCGGCAGCGAATCAAGCGAGTTACCGAGGGAAGAAGCGAAGAAAGAGCGCAAAGCGAAATATCAAGACATTTTTTTTAATTAAACTTATTTCGACATTCATACTGAAAGGAAGATTTATTACGACTCGAGATGTGTGCTTGACTGGCGGAAATTTTTTTTTTCGGTTATTTCTGGCTGACTGGGGCTGGACATGGTGCGGTATTCGTGGATTTTTTCCCCCTCTCCTCCCATGGAGACTCCTTTCAGCAGTCAAGCGACGACGAAGACAACGACCGTATGTCAGCGTGTGGGGAAAGCTACTTTCAATTTATTGCTTTATAATATATGTACATGGGTCCCGGTAATCACCCTTTATCCACCGCCTGGAAATACGTCGAATTTTTTGTCCTGTCTGCTGATGGGAAAAGGATTTCTCACTGATAGGTTGGCCACAGCACACAGTAGGGAAGAGACGAACCCCGACAATGCCAATTTTGATTCGAAGAGGCAGTTTCATTGTTTGTCATGAAAGTGGATTTTTACGGATTACGCTCAATTACTGTCGATGGTTAAGGTTTTTTTTTTCCGAGAATCTGGAATAGAAATTTCCAATTCAGAAGAACGCACATCAATTTTCGTCCCCAGTTTTCTCGCTTCACGACCGTGCGAGTCTCTTCCGCGTCTAAGATTTAATCAATTCATACCAAATTTATGGGCTTTGAAACGCCATAAAAATTGTTTCCGCTGCGTGCTTTCTGTCTCGCAATTCTCAGGTTCCAAAAAGCATTCGAAATGGAGCCTTGTGATCATTTTCCCCCCGGAGTCTCGCGTATTGGATTGGAAGCGGTCGGCAGTGTAATTTGACTGTGCGTATCTCGAACTGAGGGGCTTCGGTGGCCGGTTGTCCGTCGTGTTCGGATTGGTCTCGCTTTCGACCGATTCGAATAAATATCATTCTCTTTCTCTACCCTCCCGAGGTATGACGGTAGGTATGTCCATCCGTGCCACTCCAACCGTTCTCTCTCTCTCTCTCTCTCTCCCTCTGCCGAGCAACTCACTTGGGCTATAATTATTTTAAGATTGTGAATTGTAGGTTCTTATTTCACAGGAATTTGGACATTTTCTGTGTTATCGTTTCGAAGGTGAGGAGCGTCCCGTTTTCCGAATTTATGCTCGCCAGTGTCCCGGGATTGGGATTGTCCGAAATTGGATCAGAAATTTATATCCTTTGTTGGACCCATTTCGACGGACGGAAAGACACAACAGAAGTGATTACGGCGCGCAAAGGTCATCTCAATTGCAAACAAGTTACCCATAAGTACTGTTACTTCGACAAGAAGTGCACCGTAATTTAGCAGCAGAAATTCCTTCACCGGTCACACGTCCACAGATCGGTTCGAGCCATGATCTATTCGCCATCATCAGAAAATAATAATCTCATTCAGCGGAAGAAAAAACTCCATTACCACTCAACACACACAGCAGCAGCAGCAGCACTGAAGCATTGGGTACCACCCTTTGCTCCTTCGTTTTACTTCTTCTTCTTCTTTTGTCTCCTTTCTTTTATGCTACCTTGCTTGGTTTCTTTTCAATCAATCCCATCACCGTGCACGCCATATTCTCGGTCAGAAGAAGATCCATTCCGGTCACTTCCTCTACATCATCACGCAGCATTATTGGCAACATCATTTCTCCTCACTCCGCCTCGCCGTCACAATCGGCGTCATCGTCGTCGCCGTCGTCGTTGGCCGCAGCAGCAGCCATTTGCTCCTACTCTTTTGCGATGATGAGATTTTTTCTCGAAATGAAGTAGGCGATGCACACTGAGGTGGGATGAGTTAGGTTTTGGACAAAACTAGAAGCGATTATTTTTTTCAGTGAATCGTGCTTATGATTCTAGGCGAATCTTGCCAGAGATTCGATTGAAAGTCAGAATTACCATTCAAAGTTTATTCAGATTACTTGCTTGGAACTAGAAAATGAGAAGAAAGATACTTGCTTGGATTCTGAGGGGTTCTGTTATGATGCCATGGGATTCAGTTTGAATCTGTATAAGAATTCTGAGCAAATCCTGGTTGTTATTCCAATTGAGTCGAGTCGTAATTGTTAATCAAAATGAGGGGTTTTAAGACTTTTACTGAAAAGTTTAAGTCAGTTCAGCTCCATACACTTGACCCAGCGATGCTCGATCTTCTTTAACCCGCCTGAAAGATATGTTTTCTCTAGGTCTGCAAAACAAGCTTCTGTGGTGGTGACTTCCTCATTCGACTCAAATTTCCGCCTGCCGAGTGACGTTTTCAAGTTTGGAAAGTAAACTTCAAATCTGGAGAATACGCAGCAGTTCGTAGCCCAATTTGGCCGCAATTTTGTGTTATCATGGTGGAAGTACTTTTTTGTTCACCAAAAGGGTCCCTTTTAACGACAATTTGGCGTCGAATCGGCCCAAAAATTTGGCATAGTAGAGCCCTTCGTCTTAGCGTTTCAAGCTTATTGCTTTCACAATTAGTTTATTGCTTGCTCTCAACTTAGTGTTCTAAATGCACTTCCACAGTTATTAATTGGGAGCTTTCGATACCGGGTACCATTTTTGCATTAGTATGGTTATGTGGCAAGTATAATCATACCCTATCCTTAACGAAAAATTCCTAGAACAGACCGGGAATCAAACTCAGCCACCTCCAGTATGGTGTTGCTTTGTAGCTGCGCCTTTACCGATTGAGCTAAAGGAGCCCTGTGACCGTTTTTCCCTTCTCCAATAGTCGATGTGGAGCACGCCTTGTGAATCCTAAAAAAACGGTGGCCATCACCTTTCCGATCCATAGGACAGTCTTCGCCTTCCTCGGAGTACGTTCGCCGAGTGTAGTCCACTGTTTCGACTGTTTCTTGGTCTCTGTGTACCAGTTGATCCATGTTTCGTCGATGATCACGAAACGACACGCAGATACTCCTTCAGATTGCGTTAAAACAGCGTCAAACACTACTCTGAAATGGTCTCACGGCTGCACTTGCTGCCCGGAGTGAGCAAACGTGGCACCCATCGCGCCAACAGCTTTTTCATGCCCAAAATTTCATGCAGAATGACCCACACGGTCGTTTCACTGAACATATTTTTTCGTATATTAGCTTACGCTCGTTTTGTAAACATAGTTTTCATGTAATCATGTGTATTATATTCAAGAATCGTAAAGAAACATTCGTTTTTCTTTTAATCTCCCAAAACGCCAATATGACACCTTATTCCTTAATCTATTTCGTGCGGATCAGAAATATTGAAAAAAAAATCACCAACAGCCTCGTTTTTTTTTTAAATCTCATTTCAAGTCGATAAAACAGATTTGTCATAGGTGAGTCAAACGATCGATTTCGTAGTTAAAACTGAATTTCAATTTCAGTGTTGAAAAGCCAACAATCTCAGTTATCTGCGCACCTTCAATCAGCGGTCTGCTAATACGAGATCGTGGATTTTTTTCACGTTATCCTCCGTGGTAGTGGTTTTCGGGTCATACGGGCGTGGCTCATCAAAGATCGACCCTACCCCGTTGAAACTCATTAAACCAATTTATGACGGTCGTCATCAAAGGAGAAGAGTCACCGTATACAGCATCAAAGCGCTCTTTGATTTCGTTGCGTGAATTCCCTTCCAAAAACAAGAATCGAATCACGGACAAGCCCGCTTCCTCGCGCGGTCAAAACAACTCTGCATGTCCGATTGGGCTGCAATTTTGACAGTAGCCGTCTACGAAAATGTTCCACACGATAGTAAATTTCTCTTGTGATATATGGCTCCATCGGGCAGTGAGAATAAGTACTTATCGAACCACCCTCGTTGTAGTGAGCGGATCTTCCGCTTCCAGAAGCACTCACATTTACTCCAAAAAAGGAATCGACTGACATTTTTTCGGCGAAACCATCCTATGGCGGCAAGCACAGTGGGACAGTCTCCCGGATCTTCTTCTTCTTTTTTGTCGTTTAAGTCAACATTGACGGTTCAGAGTGTAGGGCCAGTAACTGTGACTATATGCCCTCAGTCTCCCGTATAAAATTAGCACACCAACCAACAACCTGCAACGGCTACCAGGTCAGCCGTTCAGGAACATTAGGAAAAGCAGTAGCATCGACACAAGTTAACAACGAGGGTGTAATGGATTGGACTGAAAATTTGGAAAGTGCGGGAAGAGTTCTTTTGACAATAAGCATCCAATCATTTTGTGCCAATACCAAAATTGGAGGGTAACATTGAAGTAATGTAGCAAGGATTTGTGGTGCCAAATATTTGGAGTGAAATTGAAATTAAGATGGCGGTGGTGAGAACTCAGAAAGTGCCGACCAAAATATCCGCGTATGGCTTTGTTCCCAGTTGAACGAGTCACGCCTCGGCTTCAATTCCATGGGCATTGACTAGCTTTGTCCGGTGAAAGTAAGCATCGGTCGGCGAAAGGAGAAGCGTTGGATAGCTGTATTTAACTGATTGGCCATGATTCTTATCAAATGGTGCCAAGCCATATCTTCTCTGACAACGAAACATGGTTCCAAGTGGCAAACAACGTGATGAATAGGATTGAAAGCATCAATGAGCAATGTGCTGATTGTCTGGCTAGTCCAAATATCACTTGGCACTTCAACCCTATCGGAACGCCACACATGGGTGGCATCGGGGAACAGATGGTGCGATCAGTAAAGGAGGCCATGTGAGCACTAGGTGATAGGAGGATGCTGACCGATTAAGAACTCGGTACAACACTTACTGCGCACCAAGAATACCGGACGTTACGGGCTAGGGTGTTGCAACACCACAGAAGTTAGCTGGCAACACTGAATAGTGGCGACTTTGATTGTCACCGTTATATGAAAAGAGGTCTACTCTACAAAGATAGCATAAAGCTATGTCCATTTAGAATCCGGAATAATAAAATCATCTGTATCTCGGTAACGGATTGACGTACAAATAAGTTTAATGCATCAAAACAAAGGTTATTCACTGTTATTTAAGGATAAAATATCAATACAGATCATTTCTATTCGTTTCTAATGAAAATTCGCACTTCCTTCCCATCCTCTCATCAAACGCTGCACACCTCCGGAGTCAACTTCCTTGGCACATTTGTTCAACATTTTGGTCATCTGAGTCGCGTCCCGAGCCGTTTTTCCACTTTTCTTAAGCTTCCGCTCCATTATTGCCCCAAATCTCTCGATGGGCCGGAACTGCGGGCAGTTGGGTGGATTTATATTTTTATCGATGAAATCTACGTTATTATCGCGGTACCACTGGATGACTTCCCAAATCTGGCCAAAACTTCACGGGACCTTTATGGGCTTTAATGAAAGGTAGTACGCGATTCTTGAGGCATTCTTCCTTGTAAAACTTCGAGTCCATCGTCTTATTCGTCACGAACACTTTGGTCTTTGCTCTGCAGCTGCATATCCCTTGCCAAATCATCAGTTTTTTGGCTAATTTGTCCCTAAAAGCAAACTTAAACTTCGCAGGAACATCTCCTAGTACCGTCGCCATGTAGAATTTTTGGCCAGGAAGCTGTCCGAAATCCATTTTTACGTAGGTTTCATCGTCGATGAGCAGGCATCCTTGGTACTTCGTCAAAACCTACTGGTACAATGTCCGAGCTCGAGTTTTGGTGACGAAACTTTGCTTCAACGTTCTGTTTGGTTGCTTGCTGGCTCGATAAGAACGATATCCTGCTCGCAAACGAATTCTTCGAACGGTACTGCGAGCAGCAGCGTATTTTCGTGCGATTTCATTATCTGATAGTCCAGGGTTTGCTCTGACGGTTCGCAACACCTTCTGGTTCAGCTTGCGGTCATATGTTCCACTACGACGCTTACCTTGAGGCACTCGATCCACGCTCCTTCGCTCCCTGAAACGTTTGAGCACATCATACACGGTTGATTTGGCGATTTTCAACGTTTTTGCGATTTTTATTTCGGACCACGTTGGATTATCAACGTGGGTATGCAGAATATTTTCTCTCCTCTTGGCTTTCATCTGGAATAACTTTTGACTCACTGTACGAAACACCGTGAAATTTATACCACAGAATGATGCACAGAGATGCACTGAAAATTATTCAAATTTTGGCACCGATTTAAACCAACAGTAAGGATGGTGCTGTGGTCACTCACACGAGTGAGTGAATTATTTCAATGGATTACAATGGAATACGTTAAAATTTCCTTTGAGGACCGATTTAAACCAACAGTAAGGATGATGTTGCAGCCACTAACTAGTGTTGGTGGTTTATTTCAGTAGAATACAATAATACGTTAAAACATCGAGTTTGAGAACCGATTGAAACTAACAGTAAGTATGGCGCTTGTTTGCTTGTTCGATTATAGTGTCGACATAACGCTTTCAAATAAACTTTATATAGGGGAGAACAGTACAAAATGCACAGGTGGGGTAGAATGACCCACTCAATAAATATGCTCAAATCTTCAAAACTATAGCTTTAATGGAATGATACTTTATCAATTCTTACATAAAACAGCATAACTCATCATTTTGTAGTATAATAAGACACTAAATACACCAAAATATGATCAAAATTGAAGAAATTGTCATGACTGTACCTCACATGTAAATAATAGTTAATTAAAATAAGCTTTTACCATGCGTTAATATCCACGATTTATAATCAAATCACTTCACATGTATTGCATACAACAAAACTTCAAGGTAGTATAAAAACTTCACTATAATTCCACGTATATTCAAAATATTTAGACAAAACTATGCAAAAAAAAACTGGGGCAGAACGCACCGAGGCGTTATATATGTCTAAACGCTTAGAAAAAAGTACTCAGTGGAATGCTTAAGTGTGGGAAGCCAACGTTGGGTATAATCATGTTAACCAATCTGGTAAAATTCTATCCAAAAGTAAGTAATGAACCCAATGCTAGGTAAAAATAATTATACCCAATGTTGGTTTCCCACACTTAACTGCTCCGTTGGGTACTTTTTGCTAAGCGTGTATATAATGAGGAGTTTTCAACATATCGTAACGTTTAGCTATCTTTATTCTATACCCATTGACTGCTTGATTACCAAACAGAGCTAAAAGGATGTGGCGATGTGTTGCAACCTCCTCACTTCGCAACTCTAATGAGTAAGTTTTTATAGCCGTGTTTTTACCTTTTACAAGCGGTGCATGCTATCCTAATATTGTGGTGCATCATATTCCAGTCTTGTGGTGCGTCTTACCCCCCCCAATTTTGGGGTGCATATTGAGCAATGAAACAGGCGTTTTACACTGAAGTCGTCTTGGGATCAAATTGGAAAAGGTTTTAAAAATCATGAAAAATCATCGTTTTGGATTTAAATCAAATTTCATCTACAACGAAAACATCGTAATGCACCATACTCAATAACTTCTTCCTAAATTTCATCTTTCATTCGCTAGTAATTCACGATGTTGCTTAAACTATGCGTTTTGTACCATCCTCCCCATACATGTTTCACACTGGCGTAATCTTACGGAGCTATCAACTCTATACTTCCGGCTCTCATAATGTTCACTCTATCTCAAATATTGACATTCAGGTTTCGCTTTACATTGGTTGCTCTTAATTATTATTCTAGAACGACGATGATGAACAAACGGCAATTTTGTCCATACATTTCCACCACTTCACTCACAGTTCCATGGTGGAAACGACGAGCGAAAGTAGTGTGCTAGGATTAAAGATGCGTACCTGCCTGCTGTGATCCACCTAGCTACTTTATCCGATACTTCGAACAAGTGCGCCCAGACCGGCGGGTCGACGAGCTTCAGCTGCTCAAATTTAGCATCCCTTGCTCTAATCGTCATCGGCACCAGATAGCTTCGTCGCCAAGTTCATCAACGTTCGGTGATGCACATCATGCCAGCCATCCCAATCCAATCGAATCCGTGCAAACATGGAACACTCTCTACAAGTCTCAACCTAATCGCTCATCCGAGGATGGGGCAGGATGGGAAAATGATGGACATTCAGTCTCCCCTTCCACTTGCCATCAACAACAGCAAATAACAAAAAAAAAAAAAAACGTTGAACGAAAACACGAGATGAGATGAGCAACGGCAGCTCTTCCTCGGCAGCTGAGGCAAAAGTGCATTATGATTACGATATTATCTCATTTGCGGTCAATTTTCATTCAACGGATCTCTTTCTCCCAGCCAGGCTTGACCAATATCAGCCCGCCACACGGCGTAGATGGATGTTGTGGCTCTTCATTTCGTTTGGAAATTTATTTTGTTCCCCGCCCCCCAGTTCCCATCACGGTGGCTGCTGCTGCACTGGCCGTCGAACTTTTTTTTTTTTTATCATCATCGTCATAATAATAATGAGGGCAGAAATTAAAAACACAACAGAAAGAAACAGAATGATATCATAATCATGGTTCGAAGAAAATTACATTTTTTGTCCGGTCACGTATTTTAAGTTTTCTTCTTCTGGTGGTTCGGCCAACCGATTCGGCGGCATCATGAATGTGCCTTTTCACCGATTGAGCATTAGTGGGTTCCAGAAAGCATAACTCAGACGCTGACGGAATCCATTTTGTAAGTTTGACCTCAAGTGACAGGTCGTCGAACGTAGCCCAAATTTCAAAAAAAAAAAAATGTCGGCGAAAAGACCCAACCAACACTAAAATTATGTTCCATCTTTTACCAATCTGATTGCCGTCACACAGAGAAACCCAAATCGTTCTTACCCTTCGTACCAGCACACGTTTTAGCCATTCTGAAGGTCCCAAATCAATATTTTTCCATCGAAATCACCAAACCAAAGTAAAAGCCTAATGAGCCCACCCCGCTCACAACGGTAAGGACCGGAATATGTATAGCTGCTGCACGGCCTACCTTTCCAGAAGGAACCCACACTGCTGAGCCAAACTGAGGTAGAAATTTTTACCGCCATCCAAGCGCTCCAGCGAATATATTTATTTAATTAGAATACGCCGGAGAGTTCATTACGATATTTTTTCATTAATTATAACATTTATGTTGTTCTCTGCCCCATCCGTGCTTTCGCTTCCTTCTGCCCAAGATAGTGTTCAGTCTCCCTCGCTCTCGTTTGTTCGTACGGGTGTGCGTATCGGGCTCACACCTTCTAAAACTCCCAGCCAGTCGTGTGTAGTTTGCATATGAGTGGTTTTTCGCACCGATCTTAAAAAACCACACTGGTCTCACCCACCTTTTTTTGCTTTTTTTTTTTTTTGTTCAACCAATAACTGTGTCCAACCGCGGGTGGAAGAAGGCAGGTGCAAGGGCCATGTCGTGTGTTTATTCACCGTGAGGCATTTTTTCGCGATCAGCAAGCGATCTTTCCCGTCGCAACCATTCTGTGCGACCAATGTGCGACTCCGAGCGAGCTTTCGGAAAGCCTACTAGACCTTTGTGGGACATCGGAGTAGGCACATTTGGGGTGCCGAGTGAGATTAATAGATTTAGCAGGAGATTTAGATAAAACTTTAATTACATTTAGATTACACCGAAGCCATGCCGTGTTGTCTCGCTTGCTCTTTTATTTATTCCGTTGGCGAGCTACCGCGCACGAATAGTTCAAATGCGATGGAATTCGAGCCTGCCCCGGAGCTCGGTGACACAATCTCGATGGCAAGTTGAGTCATATGTATGCAAAGTAATTGCGCGTTTCTCACATGTCGAAGCGGCCGTTTAGCCGGTCGGTTTTTTTTCTCTTGGGACTGAGTGAATTATTTATGGGCTTATTATGAGATGGATAGCTTTTATGGATGAAGGCATTAAATTTCAGCAGTTTGTTAAATTTGAAAGTTTTGTAAGGTACTTGCTTGGTTTATATACTCATTACTGTGAAGCAGGCATACTTGGCCAGGTATTTGACAGTTGTGATTATCAATTGGCTGCGTTGATTTATGTGGCATATTGCGAGGAGGAGATTTAAGACAGCGCACTGTTTTGATTTTCAAACTGTGGGTTAAAAGTTCAATCGATATTTTACTTGATTCCTCGTATGAAATTGGGTAATCAGGTTAAAATGAATTTTAAAACTAGATTCTCTTCAATAACAGCTGTTCAGAACTAGATGACAGGTCACACGAATGATTCGTACAATTTTTCGGATCTTCAAACCACATTAAACGAACAAAATATAAGAGAACTAATGAGGGAAACATCTCAAATAAATTCATAACACGCCTTCTAGATTTTTCAATAAATTTAAGGTAAACTGTCTAAGTTTATTATGACTTCAATAAACTGCTGATAACTTTTTTGTATTTACTCAGATCACTTTGCAGTCGTCTACAAAACTGTTGCGCATAAGAATACCAGACATGTCGATACTTGAATACTTACAACGCCACCTAATTGCAAAAAAAAAACTGAAACCGTGTCTTCGGAAATGTTGTAGCAAAAATTTCTTAGATTTTTTTGCTAAACGCACTATGGTTCTAATCGAAATCGAAAGCCGGAGGGCACAGCGACGACAAAAAGAGTTGCCCGCTGTTTCGAGCGGAACCCCAACCTCTCCGTCCGAGATGTCGCAAAGAAGCTGGGGAGTGGCGCCTTCAACCGTGGATAGAGCTAAAAAACTAGCTAGACTGTCGACTTACAAGAAAGTGGTGATCGCGAAAGTTGTACACGACGATGTTGACGAAGTTTGATTGTGTGGTACAGGACGATGAAACTTACGTCATGGCAGACTTTAAACAGCTTCCTGGACAGGAATTTTAAACGACAACCGAACAGGAAAAGGTGGCAGATATTTTCAAGCACATTAAACTGTCAAAGTTCACGAAGAAATATCTGGTGTGGCAGGCCATCTGTACCTGTTGCTTGAAGGTAAGCAACGTTTACATTGCGGGACCGGAACCTTCAACCAGGAAATTTATCTGAGCGAGTGCCTACCAAAAACGTCTACTGCCTTTCCTGAGAGCGACACAATTGTTCCGTTCTATGTTGGACGGATTTGGCATCTTGCCATTGCGGAGAAAAGGCCATGGAGTGATATGCTGCCAACAACATTCAAGCGGTGCCCAAGAACAAGAACCTCCCGACAAGTGAGGACAGCTCCGCCCAATCGAACAATATTGGGCTACATCGTCAAGCGGAACCTTAAGAAGACTCAAAAAGCTGTTGTGAGCGAGAAATAACAGTTCAAAGCAACCTGGCGTTCTTCGGCGAATAGAAGAAGTATACAAGAGAGCAGACTGTACAAAATCTTATGGCAGGTGTTAAACGAAAGACCCGGCAATTTGGATTCTGTAAGTATAGTGAAAGCTTAGCTGAATATTTTTCCTGTATTTTCTACTAACTGAACTTGTTAAAGAAAAAGAATTTGACTTATTAATAAAATCTTTGATCAACTCACACACATTACTGTTTGACCAAATGGGTTTGATCTGAACACCCTGTACAATGTGTAATGAACATTGAATGATTGATAATTGATGCTGTACTTTGTACCAGACATAGCTAGATCTTCGTTGAATCATTTTGATGCACAGGTGCTTCTGTCGAAACCACCGTGTATTCCTTAAGAAACTCGTTCTGTCACAGAGTTTATATTTCTTGATTACAGAAATTTCTCGAAATAGCACTAGCAATGCGCTATTGCAAGACGTGTCCATGTAATAAGCTGTATGTAGTGCATCGCTAAGATAGAAAGATCCCTCGGTTCTAGCATGGACATACTTCATGCCTTCATTGATGGTTTTTGCTCAATAAGTTCGACAAAGTGAGTCGTTTTGTTTTTCCCTTCTGTTGACTCCAAAACTTTGGAGAACTGCTTCCATTCATTAAAAATCAATCTTGTATGACCCATATTTGCTGAAAATTTTGTGAAAGAATGGTCAAGCATCCCGCCACATCGAAGAGTGAACTTCGGGAAAGACCTTCTAAAGCTCGATTCAAAGTAAATCTGGACGCACGCAAAAAACGTTTGACAGGCATTTGTTGATGTTTCATTGACAAAGAAATTGGTGAAAAGTTTTTCTCGATTGATCGACGCATCTCGAAATTACGGATCATGGAACTTGAGAAAAGAAAATTAATTGTGCACAAACATCTAGAGAATCCTTCGTGGTCTGCCTCAAAAATAGCAAAAGTGTTAAAATTCCCAAAGTCAACGGTGTGTCTTGTAATCAAACGTTACAAGGATACTCTGAGTGTGGATAGAGCACAGCGCATCTATCATAAAAGTGGCACTAGGGACAAAGAGCTGAGGAGAAAGGTGTTGAGGTACGTGAAAGGCAACCCAGGTGTCTCCATACGTGATTTGGCAAAAAAATACGATTCCAACTTTTCCACCGTGCGTAACATCCTTTCAAGAGAAGGATATAAGTCTTTTTGTGCCAGTAAACATCCGAATCGCTCCCTGAAACAAAATTTAGTGGCCAAAAAGCGAGCACGATTACTATACGAACGAGTTTTGACGAAATTTGATGGCTGTATTTTAATGGATGACGAAACATATGTCAAAATGGATTATAAACAAATCCCCGGACGAAAATTTTACCTGGCAACTGGTCGTGGGGATGTCCCTTCCAGGTATAAATTTGTTTTTGCTGATAAGTTTGCTCGGAAACTAATGATTTGGCAAGGAATCTGCAGTTGTGGCCTTAAAACCAAGGTTTTCATCACATCTCACACAATGACGTCGAAGGTTTACATTAAAGAGTGTCTGAAAAAGCGGATTTTACCCTTCATTCGGCAACACAAGTCCAACGTTATGTTTTGGCCGGATCTAGCCAGCTGCCACTATAGGAGGGGAAGGGAAGTGATTGCCGTTGCTGGATGGTTGGGGCCGCGCGGCCGGTGTTGATGTTGGGTGGTGTTGGTTTGGGCGACTTCGAAAGGAACGTCGTTGTATGTCTTCGTTGTCATCCAATCTTCCATTGTTTTAATATCAGCGTTAAGCTTGAAATTCTTAAGGATCTCTTTAAATGTCCTACTAGATCACCATCTAAAATCGTGTTGTAGCGTTTGAATTGCAGGGCACTTTTCGCTGCCAGCTGCTTTACAAATTGGTGTTAAGGTAGCATGTTCAGAAAGGCATCCAAAGCAGCAGATGGTGTACTTTTAATTGCCCCAGTTATTGATACACAGGCAAGTCTCTGTATTTTACCTAGCTTAATTTGGGTGGTTACCTCATTATGTTTAGGCTACCATATAAGCGAAGCATATGTAATTTTCGGACGAACTATTGCAGAATAAATCCAATGGACAGTTTTTGGCCGTAGTCCCCATGTTTTGCCCACTGTTTTACTACATAGGGCATTAGTACCCTTATGTATGGGATTCTAGATTCAGTTTTAATCGAAAGTTACACCAAGGTATTTAATTTCTTCTGCAAACTGAACTTGAACTCCATTGAGAGTAGGCTGTTTTAAATTTTGCTTTCTCTACAGTTTGTAGCCGACTAGATATCGTGTCATCAAACTTCCCACGAACTATTATTGCTAAATCGTCAGCAAAGCCAATCACCTCGTACCCTAACTCTGCTAGTCTTTTAAGGAGTTCGTCTTCTACTAAGGACCACAATAAGGCCGATAAGACTCCTCCTTGAGGACAGCCCTCAATCGATTTAACAGTTAGTTTCGCACCTCCAAGCTCCTCAGAAATTTCTGGGTCCTTAAGCATCGCCATTATCCATTCGATAATACAGTTATCCAGGCCCCTTGCTTCCATTGCGGAGCGTATTGAGCTATAGGATGAATTGTGAATGCTTCTTCAATATCAAAAAAAGCTACCAAAGAGGTACAGTAGATCAAGGCCTTTTCATTCGTAAATTTTAGTTGAGAATGTTATCACAACGCGGCGCTAGTATGGAATTAAATTTCTTAAAAATTCTTTATCTTTATATCCTGCCCAAATCGATGGTTTAGACAAAGTTGTTCAGCAGGTCAAGGTCTTTTGATTGATGAACACAAGTTCAGAATTGTCTCAACACGTGGCGCTAGTGTGTGAGTAAATCTCCCAAGTATGCTATACTTTGGCACCCTGGGAATTTAGAAAGTTCCTGTCTTCGATATAGTTGTTCAGTGGGCCATGGCCTTTTCATTGGTGATTAATAGTTCAGAAGTTTCTCGCTACGCGGCGCTAGTGCGCAATTGAGTTTCCTGAACATAATGTACTTTTTTATCCTCTCCATATGGAAGGTTTCTGTCTTCGATAATGTTCGGCAACATTAGTTTGATGGAAAGAAGTTCGGTATTTTCTCACTACGCGACGCCTTGACCTACTTTACAAGTTTGCCGAAGACAGAAACCTTCTACAATGAAATATCCAGGTATGTATGTATCCAAATATCTTTATACTTTTTCCAGTATAAAAAGCGAGTATGCGTTGCTATCGATGGGAACAGCGGTTTGAAAATAGAGTAATATTTACAGCATAAGGAAAGAGAAGAAGATAGTTGCTATGCGGAAAAAGGTTTCGAAAACAGAAACATTCTATATGGCAAGGACACTAAGATATAGCAAACTTTGATAATTCACTTGAGCGAGAGGAAATTCTTTCCGTGTGAAAACAAAGAATATATTGCGCCTTATGTAGTCGATAGAAGAAAGGTGTAATTTAAATCTGTTGTTACGCAATTTTTTTTGGCCTCTGTTTTTGATCGTGTGATCTTGATATTCAACAAAATGAAGAACAACATGTTTCAAAAAATCACAAAAAAATAAAAAAAAAACTATCCTGCATGAATGCCTAAATCAAAATCGCGTAAAGACAAAATTGAGTTTATACGTCAAAAAGCCTTAAGCTAGAGCCGCAATAGTACGTCACCGTCAGTTTGGCGGAAAGGGTTCAGCGGTCCTTTTCCACCGACATCTCTACTTGATGACTTCACATCGACGCTGCGTCAGATCGTCAAATTTGAAAAATTTCAAAGTAGCAAAGAATACCAACTCCCCGTTGCTAATAGTTAAGAGGCGGGTTCTTCTCCCCACTCATTGGTGCATCCTTTTGTTAGATTGCTTTCCTTTTAAATCAATTGTTCAATCTCGTTGTTGGATGGGGATTCTTTATGATTTCGTGGGATATGTATAGTGAAATGAAAAGTGACTAAAATATTGTGAAACGCTGATGAAAACCGAATTCAGGATTACAAAAACCAACAAAACATAAAAACATTGGCGTCCCTTCAAAAAGTTATACTTTTTACGAAATTCCTTGGAAGACTTGGTCCAACCACTGCTGTGATCGTTCCAATCTTTCCATTCTCGATACATTAAATAATCCGGAACGAAATTCATTCGAACCAAAGTTCCATCGAATAATGAAAACATGATTAACCTCAGCATTGGAGAACTCCTGCATCTTGTTCGATGTTCACAATCACTTCCATCAAGCGAGCACTGTGAATGTCTAAGGAGTCGATCAGGAGTGACTCATAACATGTGGAATAGCCCGTCACCACAAAAAACCGAAGCTAACGTCCCAATTGAGGTTTTCGCACCTGATAGTATTAGTCAAGGTTGCAGAGTAAGCACTCATAAGTACGATAGAGACCTCGTAAATTGCATTGTTGATCATGCAAAACACCAATACTGGAACTCAATAATTGCTTCTGAAAATATTGTGATAGGACTATAATTGTGCAATTATGTCCCATGGAGCTTTTGCAACTCATAAGTACGATAGAGAGCTCGTGAATCGCCTTGTTGATCATGCAAAACATCAACATCTGAACTCAAGAATAGTTTGGAGTACCGTAGATATTCTGAGAATTCTGTAGTAGGACTATAATTGTGCAATGATGTCTCATGAAGCTTTACCAAATCAAAAGTACGATAAAGACCTCGTAAACCACCTTGTAGATCATGCAAAAAATCAACATCTGAACTCAAGACCAGTTTGGAGTACCGTAGATATTCTGAGAATATTGTTATAGGACTATAATTGTGTAATTATGTCCCATGGAGCTTCTGCAACTCATAAAAACGATGGAGACCTCGTAAATCGCCTTGTTGATCATGCAAAAAATCAACATCTGAACTCAAGAATAGTTTGGTGTACCGTAGATATACTGAGAATACTGTAATAGGACTATAATTGTGTAATTATGTCCCATAGAGCTTTACCAACTCATAAGTACGATGGAGTCCTCGTAAATCGCCTTTTTCATCATGGAAAACACCAAGACCTAAACTCAAGAATAGTTAGGAGTACCGTAGATATTCTGAGAGTACTGTAATAGGACTATAATTATGCAATGATGTCTCATGGAGCTTCAACAATTCATAGATCCGACGACGACCTCAAAAATCACCTTGTTGATCATGCAAAACATCAACATCTAAACTCAAGAATGGTTTGAAGTACCGTAGATATTTTGACCATACTGTAATATGACTATAATTGTGCTTTGATGTCCCATAGAGCTATATCAACTCATAAGTACGCTGGAGACCTCGCGAATAGCCTTGTTGATCATGCAAAACATCAAGATCCAAACTCGAAAATTGTTTGGAGTACCGTAGATATTCTGAAAGTAGTGTAATATGACTAAAATTGTGGACATTCCATGGATTTTTACCAACTCATAAGTACGATGCAGACCTCGTAAATCGCCTTGTTGATCATGCAAAACATCAACATCTGAACTCAAGAATAGTTTGGAATACCGTAGATATTCTGAGAATACTGTTACTGTACTATAATTGTGCAATTATGTCTCATGGAGCTTTTGCAACTCATAAGTACGATGGAGGCCTCGTAAATCGCCTTGTTGATCATGCAAAATATCAACATCTGAACTGAAGAATAGTTTGGAGTACCGTAGATATTCTGACCATACTGTAATATGACTATAATTCTGCAATGATGCCCCATAGAGCTTTACCAAATCATAAGTACGATGCAGACCTCGTAAATCGCCTTGTTGATCATGCAAAACATCAACATCTGAACTCAAGAATAGTTTGGAATACCGTAGATATTCTGAGAATACTGTTATTGCACTATTACTGTGCAATGATGTCCAATGGAGCTTTACCAACGTATAAGTACGATGGGGTCCACGTAAATCACCTTGTTCATCATGCATAACACCAAGACCTAAACTCAAGAACAGTTTGGATTACCGTAGATATCCTGAGAATACTATAATATGTCTGCAACGGTATTAAGAATTTCCTTGTAGCTTTTACAGCTAAAAGTATTGTCAAAATACTCTAAACCTCCTTTTCGATCACGTCGACATCAAGATCTGAACTCAAGGACAGTTTGGATGATCTAGCTCATCGAACAATATATTTCCTAATTAAAAGATAGACATAACACCGACCTCCCGGCCAAAGGCGTGGAAGTAATCCACCACCTTGTCTTCCGTGCTCCGTCTTAGCGCTTGCTGCACCTTCCTATCGCACAAAACCGTCGGACGGCCAGAATTCGGCTTCCGCTCGATAGTCTCACCTCTCTCCAGAAGTGCCAGAATCTTGTGTATGGCTGTATGCGGCCGATACAAAGTGCAACACGATAACGGAGTTCTTCGCTGCTTATACCAAATTGATAACAAGTTCTAATACCAGGTTATCATTTTTTGATCACTGAATATGTTTTCATTGAGGCTGAATAAACAGCCAAAATAACAGAATGAATAACAAAAAAATACTCGTTGAAAATCATAATAATAACTTATTTTGTTATCACTGCGAACAACTTGATAACAAATCCTGTATTGTAAGCAAATTTATTGAAATAGTTTCAAATTATGTTATCAATTTGAAATCACATTCTCATGCTAATAACTGAAAAAAATATTTTGATTAAAAGCAAAATTTCTAGTTCAAATATGCTGAAAATATTTATAGTTTTACAATTCAACTTATAACGTTCATGAAAAATAGTATGTTCAAAATGATAACATATGATAACAAAATTTGCCAATGGTGATAACTAAATTTGTTATGCGATAACAGCGGAAATCTAAACGATAACTGGGATAACAGAACTTGTTACTTATATGATATCAGCTTGTTATTTTCCTTTGCTAGGGTAGTCCACCCTCTCCCGAAATTATTTGGATGATTTGTCCATGTAACAAAGGATTGAAAAAATCACACACAAATAAAAAAAAATTGGTGGAAGATTTGTGGAAATATTGTGGGGAAAAAGTGAGAAAAAAAAAAAAGCAACAATGTGTGAAACATGGTAATGAAAACCATTTTTAAACGTGAGAACAAAAAAAAAATATAAAAAAAAAAAAAAAATAAAAGAAATTTCTTTTTGCAAAATTCTTTGCTTAACTTGGTCGAACCACGCAGCGGGATGTGATTTGATGCGTCTTAATTGACCGAAACTTTCTCGAAACATTAAATTATCCGGAACGAAATTCATTCAAACAAGAGGCCTACTGCCATCATCATCTCCTGAGCTCAGTCGAATACTGTAAACATGATTGACCCCAGCATCGAATAATTACTCCAAGTTGACTTCAGCGTTTTCAGCAACTGGCAAATCACCATCCCACCGCCCGAGCAGTACACTTAAACCAATTTACACTATCTTAATTGCACAACATCAACATTGTTCGCCTTTCCCTTTCATTTCGGATCAGATCTGGATTGAAAAATTACCCCATCGGTCCACGGCACAAGAAGACGGGTTAAAAGTCAAACCTCATTGACTGTCATCTGTTACTGAGCCTGTTAGTAGTAAATAGCTTTCACTCATTAAGATTAAGCTTTCGATATCGGTACCACAGTACGCGGGCAATTAGTGCGAACCTGTCTCAAAATATTCAACAACACATTCAACCTTATTAGCCATATCTTTTAGCGATATTCCGATGAAAGAAAAAATCGTCATCCACCTGCCGGTTCAATTTGACTCCACTCGAATAATGCGGCAAGTTTCCAGTAGTACCAAATATCAACTAGTAATTCATTCAACTATTACAAATTGTCGAAAATCTTAGTTGAAAAAAAACAGCATAGGGTAGGGAAT
This sequence comes from Aedes koreicus, assembly GCA_024533555.2. Taxonomy (NCBI): domain Eukaryota; kingdom Metazoa; phylum Arthropoda; class Insecta; order Diptera; family Culicidae; genus Aedes; species Aedes koreicus. Next base: position 170,768 of record JAHHFK020003457.1, read on the forward strand.
TATTTCAACAAAGTTGCCCATTCCCGTCCCGTTGGTTGCGCTTAATTAGACGGGGGGGGAAATCTCAACCCTACACCATTCATGCAAGCATTTGCGAATTTTTGCTGAATGATACAAACTGCGAAAGCGCGGCTTCTTTGTTGATGATGTTGTACTCTTATACACCTTGCATTGTATTGAGTGGGGCGGCAGCAAGGTGTCTCTTCGACAGGGAAACTCCCATCCATGGCATGCCTAGATCGGATTCCAAGCGGGCGAGCGCCTTAACTTTGTGTACCTTTTTTTATTGCTTTCACTGCTATTCGACGAGTAGGTAATGGCATCTCGCTTTGTTATTGTTAGTTTACTGATGAGGAAAAAATTAACCATTGCTTGTTTTTTTCTCATCCTTCCACTTTTTTTTTCGTCGAACACAACTTAGTGTGATGTAGATTCCGCCATCATTATATCTACCGCGCACTGCGGTTCGAGCAATAATCGTAAAAAGTCATCTTTTGAACATCAACGCGTCTCGCAGAAGAAATCATTGTTTGTTTAGTTTGAACGGTATTAAATAGAATATTTTACGGCCCCATAATGGCAGCATAAAAGGAGGTGGCGAAAGGAGAAAAGGTTGGCCCCAAAATGCTCCAACTAGACAAAGCCAGGGTTGAAAAAGGGCGCAATTTGGGCAACAAGTGAGCAATAATGCCTGGAATTTACGATCTAAACTCTTTTCAGGTAAAGGCCATACAAGGCAACGCACTGGCCTTTCTCTGTGGGTCAATCTAGTCGACTGGTCCAGATTCGATGGCTGATCCGTTCCACACCTGATCGAGGTCGATCGTTCCAAGCTTCAACGAGGATCGAACTAAACAGTAGACGGTAGAAGGTGGATTTAGGGAGGGGCTTCTGAGAGGTGATGGTGCAGCTATTACCGTACATAGCGTAGGATTGAAATAATGATGATAGAGGTGGCATTATTAAAATATAATTAGCCCGGAATTGCGAATCATCAATCATTTCACCATCGGGCATAGACTAGAGTACAACAACGCGTTGCTTGCGAGTGCAGAATGGGTTTACTACCGGACGGAGGAAATTCCCACCAGGTGCAATGATCTCGTTGTGCTCTGACGTACGATTCCTTAAAATGGTGCGGGAATTGTTATTCTTTAGGCTACCGTAGAACAGTATTTCGTAATCGTTTGGACCGTACACTGCTGAAAAAAGTAGTGTGAATTTCTGTACAATACCATGCACATTAATGGAGCGTCACAAATCATACAAATTAACATTATGAATCGTGTAAAGTTCTGGGACATTCCATATATTGTCGATAATTTTGTAAACAAACGCTCAGCTTTGTTAGAAATAGATCCTGCAAGTTGCTGCTTTCTGTGGAATGAAATACAATTTTACATGCTCTGATATTTGCATCCAAATGAATATTCAGATTTTTTTTCTGTGGAAACAAAAGTGTATTAATATGTACATGTAATTTGAACAGCTAAATTTAAGAACACTAAATATATGTTTAGATGTTTAGGTGAATTGTTGATAAAGGCAGCATTCTCTTGTTGGGGTGACTTTTGGCTATAGCCAACTGCAATTATTCAGTAAAGAGTTTTACGAACTTGACAAGAACAAGACGCATTTCTTTGCACCGTGCATTTACAAAACCGTTCATGTCGTTGGTGTATGCGAACAGACTGATACCTCTATTTGTATTTAGATTTTGACATTTGCTCCTTACGACTTCTAAGCAAGAGGAGCAACGCATAAACATTTTCGTGCGATTTTGGCCAGATTTAGCATCCTGCCATTCATTGAAATAAAAGCCACAGAGTCTTCTCCCCGCAATCTTGTTTTACGACCTTACGTCCCGTAAAGTCGCTGATCCCGTGTTCGCCATTTTCCTCATTGAACGCACTGGATTCGCCCGAATCTTCCTTTTGATGGCAGCGATAACCCTCGGAATCCCAGCTGACCACGGACGACCTGTGACCACCTTCGTGGATAGTTGATCTTTATTTTCACGGTCTAAGACCCTTTTCACGGTCCACCGGGACACTCCCACGGCAATTGAAATGTCTTTTATTGACATTTGCGCGTAGGACAACACATGAATACGCTGTCACTTCGTCATGGTGCAACTGTCAAACTAAGGAAATCGGCTTCTTTTACTCGTAGCCTACTATGATATGAATTATATCTTACGTGCATGCAACGAAACCTAAGGCATTGTATTCACAGGTGAAACGAGAGCCTTATTTGTAGGATGGTGCAAATATTATCACTCATACGGTATATTCTGTGCCAGTACAGCTAAACGGCTCAAAACTCATAATTTTTCATGCATATATCTAAAAACAGCAAGTCGTGGACCGCTTTCGGCGATCAATTTACAGTGCATTTCAGCCGTATAGCACTCCTCCCGGCTTTGTTGATAAAATTACAATCAAAACTGTTTTGTCTACCAACACCTCCTCTATGCTTCTTTAAAGCCGAAATTTGTACAAAATGGCCCACTCTATAGACGGTTGTGAAAACAAGTTAATAAAACCTTTATAAGAACATAAAGATTTTGAAAATGTGCCATGAAAACCAGAATGCGGCCAAATGGCCACAGCTGTCAAACTTCACTGTGAAATCGAGGTTGTTTTTTTGTTCTTCTGCTTTGTTCGATTCTCTGCTCTTCTGATTCATTTAGCAGTAAAAAAGAGGTCTAGTGTTGCGGGAAATTTTGTTTGATAGCAAAATATCCAAAACAAATTGTGTTTTCTGCAGCGTATTATGCTCCAAATTATATGCGCATTTATTTTTATGGTGAATATTGGCGCGATAAGAGCCGCCAATTAATGCGCCTCGGAAATTATGTGAATTTTCAACAACATAAATCAAATTTAAAAAAATACTTTCGAAAAATTAATCATGAATTTTCTGAAAAGTGCTTGGAATTATCTAAAAGAATGCCGAAATTAGTCTCCGATCTACAGTTTATTTATTTTTCTAGATTTCAATTATTTCTTATATTTCAATATGGCGATTGGAAAAAATCAAAGTGTTGCCATAAAGCCAATTTTTCTTCGCAATGACTATTATAAAACTATTTGGTCTTATGGTGACTTTCTTCAATACCGATTTGCCGTTTAATGCATTAACTGGAGGCAAAATGGTTTTAATGCTTTTCAACTGACCATAATAAGATAAAATCAATGAGTCCTAAAACGGCATTTCAATACAGCATTTTACAAGTTCATAAAGTCGCAATAAAACCTTTGATAGGAGTAAAAGGAATTTGAGAAACAAGGTTTTAAGATCGTTTTAAACAAGCTGTGTAGGATCTCATAGACCTGACTAAAATATAAAACCTATTGGAACCTCTTGGTGCCATAATAAAACCAAATTGATTTCAAGTGGCTTTCATAAAACCTTAATAAAACTTAATAAAGCAGGATGGTGTTAGCAATGTTACTTGGGTAGTTAAAGATCTGTGGATCTGTGGACGAGCTGGCTGTACAGAATCTTGTGGTACACGAAAAACGCAGCCAGTTGGCCTCGAGGCTTACTTTTTTTTGTTTTTTTTTTTTTTTTGATAATCCAAAACCATCCCTTTTCTTTTTTATCTAATTTTTGTTGGTACATCCCTTAATAGTAGATGATACGTTTAACTACATTTTGAGCCAGGGCGGTTTTTTTTTGTGGCGGTTTATTATATTTAATGATTTTTTTTGTTTTTTGTATTGAAAGGGGGGGGGAAAAGTTAATGGCGAGGAAATTTTAATTTTTGTTCAAGTTTGTAATCTTTATAATTTATGATATAATATATTTTTTTATTTCAAGAAATATTCGACTGGAAAAATTAATGGAGTTTTATATCTCGGTAACATAATTGGCCATAACCTTCGGACACCGGAGTTGTTCCGGGTTTCCGGAGAGGCTATCTCACATGTTGAATTTGTGATGAGATGTTGTACAAGATGCCGTTGTCAAACTTTTTTTTTTAAATGCACCATTTAAGGTGCGACGATTGCAAAATATAATAAATTACAAAATTACAAAATTAAAATTACAAAATATAATAAATAAATGCATCATCAAAACGATGACTTATGGTTCTTCGCATATTTTTTGTTGCGTGACTAGGAAGGGTTTGTGACGAACAACAAGCTGGCGGCATCAAACTTGTATGGCGTTACAACTTTATTGTTGCACGACGAGAGGCTTCGCGTTGAAAGGCAACATGTTTCGTTGCACGGCGGCATTGAAGGCAACAGACCCCGTCACTACTGTGGTTGTATGTGCTTTGACGATGACTTTTTTCAGCACTGGTGATGAAAAACCAAGAAGAAAGAGCTGTCACATAGCATGTTTTGAGTAAAATAAAAAGTTAACCGCATCCCGGACCCTTTATTACAACCTGTTTCATGGAAATGGCCATATCTCGGTCAATTTAAGGCCGATTCCTGTAATGATATTTCATTCGCTTGGAAAATATTTTGTCTTTACGTGTGTCTACTAAAAAAAATCTTTGACAACGGCATCTTGTACAAAATCTCATCACAAATTCAACATGTGAGATTGCCTCTCCGGAAACCCGGAACAACTCCGGTGTCCGGAGGCCAGGGCCAATTATGATACCTAGATATAAAATTACATTAATTTTTCAGTCGAATATTTCTTGGCGAAATTAAATCGCATAATGTTTCATGAAGTTAGAGCACCTCAACGTTGATCAAAAATTTGCCTGTCCCGATCATTTTGTCTATCCCCTGTATATGTAAAGGAACTTTTGATACATTTACACGTTTTATGATCCATTTATAATTTTGACATTTGTATATTTTTTATAAGGCGTAGAACATATCGATCTTCGTAAATCGAAATCAAATTTTTATGCCAACCAAGGGAAAAGTAGTTCCGAATTATGTGCCAAAACACTCACTTATCTGTTTGATATTCATTGACGGAAATTGTTATCGGTTTCAGGTCTAATTTTTAACCGTTATTAGGCTGAAAACTTTATGTATTCCAATCGTTTAAGTGCTATGCAGCGCAGAAATTATGAAAAAAAAACTTTAATTTCAAGCCAAAGGAGGCGTAAACAACGAAATTGTTTGCAATCTTTCATGCGCCATACAACAATGTTTGCATTCTTTTATACAACAGGCTACATTCAGGCGTTATCTGGATTAAGTTTCCATGAAATATCCTATTATTTTCTGCCAAATCTAGCATTCCTTTTATGTGCATTAGATAACGCAGAAAATTCAATGTTCCTTTTTATCTGTGAAGCGAAAACAGTAAACTTGTTTGTTATTAAGGCTGATTAAGGCGATATCTGGCGTCAATTTACAAGAAATGTCCTATGAATTTAAGACAAATCTTGCATTCCGAATTATGGATTCCGTTTATGTGCATTAGACAACGCAGAAAATTACATGTTTCTTTCAAACTGTGCAGTAAATGCAAATGTGGCTATGCTGCAACCCATAATCTCAACATTTGTCAGTTCAGAGAACCTTTCCAGAAACGAATATAAGAAGATTAGATTAGATATCTTTATTAAAGAGACTTTCAGCCATCGAATATAAGCAGATTTAGCAAACATATAAAGTTGATTTAGATTTGCTGGTAGATGTCGCTTCGGGGAAAAACGAGCATGGAGGTATGTAAACAATGCAAAAGTTTAATGTTACTGTTGTGTATACCTAATGTTGCTTTTGTTTAGTATAGTGTGTTTCGCTAACGTCATATGACGGTTCGAACGGTTGGCCGTTCAAAGAGAAATACACTAATACCATCAAATGTGAAAGTATTCAAAATCAGAGTAAAATACATTCTCTTGATTAGACTATGGTAGTCGAGTGAAAAGAATTCTTAAACTCCAACTTATTTTCCCCAGCTAACGAAAATGGCGACGAGTCTGGTGCACTCCAGGAATTTGATAGTATTGTTCGATTTTGAATGGCTACCATTCACTTGGTTGATGGCCACTGGTTGATGAGCAAAACGTAAGCACTGACTAGAGTCGGCAAAGGTCGATAGAGATAGGGCTTGATCTATAGACTGTTTCTATAATTATAAAGACACTAATGATTAACCGTCCATTCAAAATTTGTGCAGTATTCAGCCAACTTTTAGCAGCGTCCTGTTGTTTACATCCAAATTAAATTGATGTTGTAATTTTTTTCAATTTTTCGCAAGGAAGTTGGAAAATGCGTGGTCTTCCTCCCGAGCAAAGAAAACGGATTGTGCACAAACGGGCACCGTCAGTGGTCTTTCGATCAGAAAACTGGCTAAGGAAGAAGGTGTGAGCGTCGGAGCTGTTCAAACCGCATTACGGAAGTATCAACAACAGTGCTCTTAGTAGACTCCTCGAGACGGGGTAGAAACCCCGGTCCCGCTGACCCTACAACCAACAGAAAGATAAGGGACTATTTCAAGCTTCATCCTTCAGCATCAGTCCGATATGTGGCGAAAAAGCTAAGTACTTCGGCGACTAATGTTATGCGTGCCAAGGAGAGGATGGGCCTGCAGACTCGTCGGAAGCAGAAGCAGCCAAAACAATGGCTGAATATGTGAAACCGAGGGCTCGAAAGCTGTACGACAAACTGCTGACCAAAAAATCGGGCTGTGTATCATGGACGATGAAACCTACATAAAATTCGTTTATAAGACTCTGTCGGGACCCCAGTTTTTACCTCGCCGAAGGGAAAGGATGTACCTGGATCAGTGAAAGCCATTTACACCGAAAAATTCGGCAAGAAAGTAATGGTAGGGCAGGCCAAATGCGGATGTGGAAAAATATCTCGTCCATTCATTACGACAGACACAATGAATAAAAAAATTAGAGGAGGTTGTGTATAACACACGACCGGTTGACGTAGACTACGTTAAACCATTTGATTAGTTTCTTATGTTTCGTACCGGAACATTGCAACACAGGTACTTTTCTAATGGGACGTTGGTTTAGCATAAGTTAGTTAGTAAGGATATTACAACATTCTATGATTCGCTTCTTAGAAATTATTTGGCAGCCGTGGAAAGGGACGTTTGGTTTAAATGTTGGTATGAAGAAAGAGTGACGGTTGTGATGGTTGTAGTGATTGTGTTGATATGATCGACCAGCTGGAGATCATTATCCTTATCGCGTTATAGATTGTTCACGGTCTTTTTGCGTATTCAAAATCAATATTTAATTATATTAATGCGAAAAACTCCAACTGATTGAAGCTACAATCTAGAAAATCTATCGAGAAATGTTTCAGGTTTCAGTTATTTTCACATTTTCATTTGACTCCTACCATTTCCGTAAGGCGTAGTCTGATCAAAATAGTGTGGATGTTGTCCTAATAGATCGTTAGACCAGCATTCGATAGTAAATATGTTAGAAAATTCTATTGTACACTCTTTAGGAAGGTTTAAATGATGATACGGCCAATACCGATGGTTGATTTTTCACACAAAATATATTCATCGTTTATTTGTAAAATTTACATACTTGTGTAGTTGATTACTGCAAAAATCTCAACAATGAATCAGGAAACAATCGAGTTATTAGCGTCCAGTGTTTCAATTTTCCGAGACCGTAGCCGTTTTTAAAGTTTCAGTTTGGCATGCTACTTTTGCTGTAAGCTTTCCAAAAGATGGCTAACAATTGGATGACACACAAGCACCTTATTTCGCTCCTCGTGTTTGAGCCCACCGACTGACTACAAATACACCAATGGATTGTTCAAACGACTGCTTAACTAATGGCAACCTAGCTAACGGCTTGCTAGCAACAGCCTACTGAGCCATCGTATGCGACGAATGGAAAACTATTTTACACACCAATAGCTGCCAATTGGCCAGCATTTGGAACTGACTAAGATAAAACTCAATCTAACAAACTCTTTAGCTAGGAAAATAGAATTGATCGTCCTGAAAAGAACGGATTCAAATAATCCACATTTGTATTAAAACCTTCTCGGTCTTTAGAAGAAGCAGGTTATTTCATCAGTTTCACTTTGCACCTTATTATAAGATGGCTACCAACAGGAGCTCACACAAGGACCTTATTTCGCTCCGTGTTTGAGCACACCAACTTGCTACAAATAAATTACTGGCTTGATCAACCGACTCAAAACTAATGGCTACCTAGCCAACGGCTCGCTAGCAACAGCCATCAGGCAAACCGGGCCTGGGTACTTGCCACACGCTAGCTACCAATTCAATGCCGCTCCGAACAGCTTCAATACTGCAGACCAAATATAGTCCGGGCACACTCCAGGGTGCTTGCCACCGCCAGCTGCCATTCTAATACTGCCGCCTCGAACAGCTTCAATACTTCCGCTCCGAAATGAAGCCACCTTCCAGGGTACTGCCACCGCCAGCTGCCAAACCATTACTACGAACAGTACCGCACTGCTTCAATGCTGCCGAACGAATGAGAAATTTGTGAAGGTGTGCCCGTTTTATATCGTTCACTGCTGCATATGAGACCTCCCTTGCTCACATTTGAAATCTGTGATAGGAAAGTACTGTGCATTTCGGAAATTTGACCTGCAAAACGGAATTATAAGACATCACTTTTTTTTGCCCTATTTTCAAAAGTTTACAATTAGTTAAGGATAATTTTTGATAGTTGAATTGATACGCGGGAAAATTTTTAATCGATTGGTGTAGATATCTTGAAAATCTATCGAGGATTGTTTGAGTTATTAGCGTTTCATTTGTAACGATATTTCGTGACGGTCTTAATTTTCAGATTTTCATTTGACACCCTACCCTTGCCGTAAGACGTAGTCTACGTCAAAAACTTCTGTTCTGCACTTTGTTTGGCGATTTTCTGCTTTTGTATGTCTTCAGGTTGTTCTGTATCTTGGCACGTTGAATCATTCCGACGCTGGTTCCCGCTTCATTGGCCAAATCACGTATCGACATTGATTTGTTCTTCCGAATTAGAGCTACTACTTTCTGATCCAGTTAAGAGTTGGAAGATCCGGGCTTCAGAAGGCCTCTTCCTGGCAGTTCATCCAAATACCAGTGTTCACCAAACTTGGTTATGATGGATTTTATACTCGACCATGATGAATTCCAAAGCACTTCACCAATTGTGGCACAGCTACACCCTTTTCACGTAGCCATGTGTCCAAAACCTTAATTTTCACGTCTTTTTTCAATGCGCGGGATTTTGAAAACGAAGAATTTAAACCGTGCAAACAAGTAAGCAAACAAAAGATGACAGTCAAACGCACAGCATGCTATGATGAACACATTAAAACCATCACAAATACACGCGTACAACGCAAATGTACGTGGATAGCTTATTTTCGATACATTCCTTATTGTTATTAACTCTTTTCAAAATTCTCGAAATGTAAATTTGTGCATGCACAAATTTACAAGTCAACACGACTGTTTTCATCCATCTTAAACACTGGGGCATTAAACTCGTATTAATTATTTACAAGATTAGCATAAGGGAATTGGAAGAAGGGCGGGTCTACTTAATCAAAAGCCCTGCAATGCTAGATTCTTTTGACAGCCGTTGTCTATGCAACTCACTTCCCCTACAACCATGGGAATACAATCAAGCTAAAAGAAGGAACACTTTTAAATCGTTTCGTAATCAGTTGCGTTCACCTTCGGTCCGGGAAGGCAACCATCATCATCACCATCATCATCATCATCATCATCATTGCATCCGCACCAGGCCGATTGTGCCGAGGAAGGCCCATTCCAATCGCCAATCGGCAAGAGGGGCAGCAGCACATCGGATAACCATGAGCCGACGGCAAAACAAAACAAAAAATATGCGCGAATAAACGCGAATGCACGTATAAATAAGTTTATATATTTGGATTGCAAATGAATACGCGAAGTGCTGCACGTTGTCGGGACAGCAAAACTGAAGGGGGACCGTATAAAGAGATTGTGAAGTGATAACACCTTAAGATCGACGTCTTTTATTTTATCCTAGCGACGACAGTTTATATTCTTCATACCATCGTTGGATTGGCTTTAGCAAATGGGGTCTGCAGCCATCGCAACGGTCATGCATGGCTTGCTGCGTTCACATTATCCAAAGGAATCGGACTGTAGGGAGTGAGGGAGCATTTTTTGGATTTCGAACTGGTTATGTCACCGGCTGCATTGTACGACTGTGTGATGTGGCCTTCAGAAACCTGATACAAGCAAATATGATCACCATATACAGTGCACCATTTCTTTATATGGTACGTGCCGAGCTTAAGCCCATGATAATTCATCAAGATTAAGTACACCTTGACCAGTTGGGCATCAACTCCAGTAGTTCCGTTCAAAATTTTATCTGTCTTGTAATTACGCAAGGATCGTTGATCACAACTTATTTACACACGTTCCGTGGCTCTGCGATCGACTGACCAAACACACAAATTCGCGTAAAAAAACAGCGTAATTTCATGCATCCTTCCCATGCCTTCCCATCTTTCCATAGAATCCAAGGGGGTACCATAAAAATTTCATCGATATTTTATTCAACAACGGAAGGCATCATCGTGTTTTCGGAACTCGATAGATTTCCGAAAGATCCTCATTCACCAGAAGCCGATGAGTTACGGCCCAATCCTTGAGGCTAAATTAGCATGTGTTGCGAGCTCACCCCCAAATCATCGTCGGTTGCGTTGCTTCCCCATCGTATCCATCAGTGGTCGATCATCTTCGTTGCCATCGTTGTTCTTTCGCTTCAGTGGGTAGAGTAAGATGCTTCCGTCCGTTACCTTCAGGTGCCTGTTCTGCTCGCATCGAAACCAGGTAGCAAATGTTGTATGTAAATTGTCCTAATTATATTCAAATTGCACATCAGACCGCAGGCTGGACTCTTGCGGATCAGCTACGATCAATCTTAAATCAATTTGAAACTTCTGTCAATGTTCACAACCTGAAAAACCATTCATCGATCAACAAATATAATAGATTCGATTTCTATGTAGTGAACGTAGCACACCTCACACTCTGCCACTTTCAGGAATAGATCAATGGAATAATTGTTATTAATTTAATTACACATTTACGCCGGCAAAGATCAAAGCCCCGGGCGGTTTGGATCGTGGTCGATTCATTTGAATTTCTATCGGTTCCGTTCTGAAATCTGGCACGAAAAACCACTATGTATTTGATCCAATCCAGCAAATCTAAACCGGCTGGTGCACATGCCTACACACATGAGCCAGTCGTCCCCGCTACTACTAATAATTTCAATGTGCGTTCAAATTGATCCTTTATGGCCACGGTTGTTCGCTGAGATCATCCGTACATGGAGATTAAACCATTACTAATAGTTCTCTCGTATTTTTCTCTATTTTCTCCCCGCACACCGACCGTGCTAATTACAGGTATCTGCTACCGATCCGGACTGTGGCGTCAATGCGATGGTAAATTACACCCTCGGCGAAGGTTACAAGAAGATCACGGAGTTCGAAATACGTTCGAGCACCGGGGAGGTGTGCATCGCCGCCGAGCTGGACTACGAGACGCGCAATTCGTACGAGTTTCCGATCATCGCCACCGATCGAGGTAGGTTTTGCAATACTTAACAGTTTGAATGTATCTACGATTCATTGCATGGGGTGGCAGTTTGGTGTGGGTTCGAGTTTACTCACCGTTGAAGTTACCATTGAAAGCCATTTTCGTTCGGCAGTTAGAATTTGATGCAGATTAAGCGAACCACTCCGGGTTGCCTGACATTTATGCTTCGCATAGACACACTACGCATACGTTATTATTTGTGTAATGGTACTGCAAACTTATTTTCAGATATCTAAACGTCCAATAGTGCTTTTGAGAAAAGACAGAATTTCTTTCATGTCAGACAAAACTTACTAACACTAGTTTAAGGGCATACGCTAAAGCATTCTGGACGGCAGCCCTTACCTCAAAATTTAAAATTGATATAACTTAGAATCTGTACTAGATATTGAATATTTCATCACATAAGTTTGTAAACTTACTTGTTGTGAGCAATCTGATAGAGTTCGATTCGATGTTCATTCACTAACAATCGAGATTTATCAATTTGAAATAGCGAGGTAAGTTTACGAGAGAGAGATAAAAGATAGAAAAAAATACATGGAGCAGCAATTGGGGAACGTCCATTAATTACGTCACGCAAAAATTGACTTTTTGTAAACCACCCCCCCCCCCCCCCCCCCCCATGTCACGTTTTTTGTATGGACCTTCAAATTTTTTTGTATGGATCGTCACGTTTTCTCGAAACCCCCCTCCCCCCTACTGCGTGACATAATTAATGGACCTTCCCTTGATTTCGACTCAATGCGGTTAATTTGCCGATAATTCGATCCAAAAGCTGCACAGATAAAAAGAAACATTGAATTTTCTGCGTTATCTAATGCACATAAGGTGAATGCTAGATTTGGCAGAAATTAATTGGATATTTCATGTAAATTTAAGTCAGATAACGCCTGAATGTAGTCTGTTGTAGGAAATATTGCCAACATTGTTGTATGGCGCATGAAAGATTGTAAACAATTTCGTTGTTTGGGCTTCCTTTGGTTTTCAATTAAACGAGGGGAAATTTTACACGGCTGTTAAAATTCATTATTTTTTTCTGTGTCATTTTCAAAATATCGTGTATAGTGAAATTGGTATGCTTGAATGATTCCATAAGCTTGTCTCACAATTTATTTCTCAAACTCTCTAAAGATGATGAATCTGAGGCGTTTGAGCGGAATACCCGAATATTCAACTTATATTTACCATTGAATATTACAGTAAATATAACACTTTCGATAGTACAGATTTTCCAAACTGTTAGAAAAAGTTCTAGAATTTGCGAAGAGCTACAATTTTCATATAAATCGTATTCAATAATTCCGGCTTCTCTCTCTCTCCTCCTCCTCCTTCTGAACCAAGTTATCGGAACTCTAATCCACCTGAGCTGACACGACTATTTACAACTACAGTACAACTGCAATTTACCAACCGTAGCAACCTGCAATATTGTTTCTATTTGTATTACTTCACTCTCGTACACCTGAAGCTTACGTGAAAAACATCAACTAAATTCTGAAGATATAACATGCGATAGGATCACTACACTTGTCAGTCGTACAAAACTGAGAGGATGGCTTAAATTCACCTTTTCTAGTCGCACCGGCTTCCGCTTGTTTTGCCATTAGTTTTCTAAATGAAAATCGAGAAGAATTGAGCAGCAGCAGCAAAAAGAAATCACCTCACCTCCAACGCACAGCCGTACTTTTTATCTATCATTACTGTGCGGTTTGAAAATAAACAAACAGATCGTTCACAATGCTGTTGTATTATACAGGGTGCGGCAGAAAATAATGCGAAAATTTGTTCTTTTCTTTCAAATCCCATTTTCAACTAATTCAAGCAATAATATCAACATTTTCGAGTGCAGTTATCTTTATAAAGTCCTTTTAAACAAATTTATTCAATGTGTCCTTCATTTGTATTAATAACATCCTCGAGCCGATGCCGGAAGCCAGAGCATGCCTTTCGGACGTAGTCCTCCGACATTGACTGCCATGTGCGTGTTATGGTTGACTTCAGGGTTTTCACACTAGGGTGTGATGTTTTGCAGGCTCGTGCTTCAACATATGCCCAAATCGAATAATCCAACGGATTAAGACCTGGACTGCTAGGGGGCCACAAATCCTTCGGCCTAAAACTTCATGTTATCGTTCAACCATTGTTGGGTTCGATTGGACGTGTGACACGGCGCTCCATCCTGCTGTAGGACAACGTTTTGGTCCTCGGAGAAGTTGACCTTCACCCAGGGAAGCACTTAGTCCTTTAAAATACCGATATACACTTCGGTATTGATTTTAACTCCAGCATCAATGAAAACAGGCGGCATTTTCAAACCGTTGGACGCCACCAAGCCAAACATCATGACACCAGCCGGATGTTTGGTTTGAAATTTTAATTTCACTTTTTCCGGAACGTTCTCCATTTTCTGCGGTGAAATGAACTGGTCCGTGCGGCTGTTGGCCACAGCATCGATGCTGAAAAGCTTTTCGTCGGAGAACAGGATTATCATTTTTTCCTTCTTCAACAAGGAAAGCAATCTCTTGGAACGAGTCACTCGTAGTTCCTTGACCCGGTCCGTAATCAAGTGGCGTTTCACTCTGGCTCTGGAAGATGCATGCAGGTCTTCTTTGATGATTCTCCGCATGGATTTCTCCGAAATATTGGCTTCCTTTGCAAGTTTTCTTATGGAACGCACCGGGTTGCGAGCAATTTTTGCACGGACCGATTTGATCACGTTCGGCGTGCGTGCAAAGCGCGGACGTCCGCTTCCCGGCTTCCGCTGCTTAGGACCATCCTGCAGGGACTTTTTTATGCGGTAAACTGTTGCCAAATGGCACCCTACCACCTTTGCCAATCTCTTTCGGCTTCTTCTGGGCGAGAACAAACTGGTGATCACTTCGTTCGCGAACATTTTGACGAATTTGAAATGAAACAAATAGAATGTTTGGATGCAGCACTTTAAAGTTAACATAAACAAATACACTTTCGACATAAATTAGTCACTAGCTACATGAATTAACCCAATACTCAAGTTTGAACATTTTCGCATTATTTTTTGCCGCACCCTGTATATGAACGGTGACAATTTGAAACTAGAGAAAGAACATCACCTTTGCAATGTAGAGTTACATTTTTTTTTCGAGCATTTTTCTGGGTCAGTTTTGCAACTGCTCTTCGACTGTATTTTATTTTAGTTCGGGCTTTAACAAGAAATGAAACCTTGAATGAAACTCTATATTAAAAATTAAAGTATTTCAATCCCTACTATTACGAAATTTATGTATGACAAAAGAATCAGCTTTGTCAAACAAGCTGACAACAACAGTTTTTGAAAACTCAAGTTTGAGTAAAAAGTCCCCAAATAGAACTCAGCCCATATAACAAATAGTTAACTGTTTCTGTGGAAATTATCGTTTTAGACTTAATTCGAATTGAATATGTCCCCTTGGTGTGATTGATCAATCGAAACTGAACTATATTAAGGATATATGAAAATTCGCCCTTTCTTCTTTATTCCTCCCATCAAACGCTGCACACCTTCGGATGCAACTTTCTTGGCACATTTGTTCCACATTTTGGTCATCTGAGTCGCGCCCCGAGCCGGTTTTTTTCTTCCCCTTTTCTTAAGTTTTCGCTTCATTATTGCCCAAAATCTCTCGATGGGCCGGAACTGCGGGCAGTTGGGTGGATTTATGTTTTTACGGGACCTTAATGGGCTTTAACGAAAGGTAGTACCCGATTTTTGAGGCATTCTTCCTTGTACAGCTTCGAGTCCATCGTCTTATTCGTCACAAACACTGTGGTCTTTGCGCCGCAGCTGCATATCCCTTTCCAAATCATCAGTTTTTTGGCAACTTTGTCTATAAAAGCAAACTTAAACTTCGCAGGAACATCTACTCGTGCCGTCGCCAGGTAGAATTTTTGGCCAGGAAGCTGTCCGAAATCCATTTTGACGTAGGTTTCATCGTCGATGAGCAGGAATCCTTGGTACTTCGTCAAAACCTGTTGGTACAATTTCCGAGCTCGAGTTTTGGTGACGAAACTTTGCTTAAGCGTTCTGTTATTTTTGTGCGACTTCATTATCTGATAGTCCAGGGTGTGCTCTGACGGTTCTCAACACCTTCTGGTTCAGCTTGCGGTCATATGTTCCACTACAATGCTTACCTTGAGGCACTCGATCCACGCTCTTTCGCTCCCTGAAACGTTTGAGCACATCATACACGGTTAATTTGGCGATTTTCAACGTTTTTGCAATTTTTATTGCAGACCACATTGGATTATCAACGTGGGTGTGCAGAATGTTTTCTCTCCTCTCGGCTTTCCTCTGGAATAACTCACTGCACAAAACACCGTGAAATTTATACCACAGAAAGTGAGCGCCTAGTTTTAAAAAAAACGCTGTAAAAGAATTCTTGCAGCGGTCACTTTCCGTGCCGCTGCAACACAATAAGTGATTCCGGATTCTAACTGGACAGAACTTTAGGAATTAGAGACCTCTCACCAGCTTTTGCAATGAAACTTTCAACATCAAGTTATGTTCTTCTTCGGCCCTAGGACTCATTTGCTTTATTAACTTTTGATTGTGACCTGCCGGAGTCGCTACTAAATCAGAGTCACTATAGTGCCTAACCGCTCCAGAATCATCAGAATGTACTGCTCCCGATCCAAACAAACCGTTTCAACTCCTCGTACGACTCAAATTTCTGAAAAATCTATCATCGGGAACATCGTTTTAAGCTGCTTGTTAAGAGCATTTAGCCTTTGCTAGTTGTTGAAAACACCAGTAGATCGCCGATATACGCCGCCACCATAAGGATCATTTCGTTCTCGTTTCGGATGGAGACTGCACGTTTCGAACTTCAATCGCATCAAAAAAACGCTCAAAAACGCACTTCTATTGCTGATCCTTCTGCCCTGAACATCCTTAGCAGCACATTTGTTTGAATACGATTGAGTTAGCTTATATCTCAATTCAGTCACAATCAAATTCCTGCTATAATTTATGAAGGTTGTGTGCTGCTTGTCTTCGTCTTCCAGTTCGCGCTTTTACTGCATTCATCTGAAGCATCTTGAGACCCACTTTGCCAGCTAATGAAGTACCGAATAGTAAGCCTTGAGTGATTCAATATCTATACGCACTGTTTATTTTACTGCAGAACTCCTAGTGTTCGGATCTGGAATGTTTTGGCAGCAGCTTGTTTTGAAATGTTTCTTCTATCAGTGCGGAAAGAAATGTTCGTCTCGATTAATTCTGTTTGAAATACGCTCACCGAAATTTTTTTTTTTTTTTTTGAATACTCACTTCGAGTACGACGTGATCAGGTTAAAAAAACGCAAATTCGTGTGCATTCGTCTCAAAAATTTCCGTGAGTGACATACTATCGATCGGCAGAATCATAGCAAGCGTCGCAGTGGAATTAAGGATCGGTAGTTGCATTAGAAGGCGAACGATTAAATAGGGCTGTCGGATTATGATATCGTCAAAAAATTCAATGCCAGCCAGAGCATCGTAAGAAAGAATCGTCTGCAAGAAGGATTTCGCTTTTTTGAGGACAGTAATCAACCAAACAGAACACTGATGCAGAATCCGGTGGCAGAATCCAGAGATTCTTTCGAAGTACGAAGGAACGTGAAGATGGATTATGGGCAGCCTCCCGGACAAAAGTTCTATAAAGCCACTGGTCGCGGTGATGTTCCTAGCAAGTTCAAATTTGTTTTTGCCGATAAACTCGCAAGAAACCTTATGATTTGGCAAGATGTTTGCAACTGCGGACAAAAAACCGCAGGTTTTCTTGACAAATAAGACTATGATGGTTATTCCAAGAGTCGCAGCAACGTTTGTCATTTGGTGAAGTGAGAAAAGTCACTTGCAGTGACGTGACTCTCCATTTGATTTACCCAGAAGAGTCACGTCACTGCAGGTGACTTTTCTCACTTAGCCAAGTGACAAACGTTACTTCGACTCTCGGAACAACCCTCTATGGATTCCAAAATGTACAAGCAGAAGTGCCTGACAAAACGTATTCTTCCGTACATTAGAGCTCACAATAGCAGCAATCTGGTGGCAGCGGAGAAGTACTACAGTAGTATCGAGTCAACTGGTTGTATTTCTTCGAAAACAATGTCTATCAATCCAACCTACTGCCCTCAATTCCACCTAACTGAGAAATATTGGGCAGCTGTCAAACAGAATGCAACAAATTGGCCGCTCAGGTTAGCCAACAGAGTTTTATATCATGAGGGGTATTCGGAGAAAAAGTTCGAGATCTCATCAAATCCAAATCGGAATAATTTTTTTCGCTGCTTCTCTTTTAAAGTGCAATCGATCACCTTCATGTTGAGTACTCGACATTTTTATTTCATTAACATGGTTCCGTTGCTTTATGTCTATGACTAAAGCTTAATTGTGGCCCGTTACGCAAAACCCAGAAAGTCCCGACTAAGTGCTGTAGTTCTCCGAACCGCTTAAAACCTCTCTTTCCAGAAACAAATCTGGTAGACTATCTAAAACATTGTTTTGGCCTTCGGAACCGTCTCTAGATCCGTTTCCTGATGATGTTACTGTTTCGACCGTAACTCCGATACCTCGTTGACAATCCGCATGTTCTTTGTACACTTTACATGTATGCCTTACATCCAAGGTGCTAGCTGAGTCTTCATGGTTCGTTGCATCCTTGCCGAACGTGATTTAAATCGTGTGTACCGTTTGAAGTGGGATCTCGGACTCATTGACAAATAATGTCACTATAAATCCTACGTAAACTGACAGATAGAGAGGCAACAAACCAATATTCAACGATTCAAACATACCAATCCAACCAGTGCTCATCCACCAAATAAATATCTCCCAACAGGTGGCCTCAGCACGACAGCAATGGTCAAGATTCAGCTGACCGATGTGAACGACAACCGGCCGACCTTCTACCCTCGCGAGTACAACGTTTCCCTGCGCGAATCGATGCCCACCAACTCACTGCTGTCAACACCAGTCGTGGTTATCGTGGCCACCGATTCGGACTCGGGAAGTTTCGGCACCATCAGCTATCGGATAGTTGCCGGCAACGAGGCGGGCATCTTTCGGATGGATCGACTTACCGGAGAAATCTTCGTCGCCCGACCAAATATGCTGTCCAGCAGAAGTCAACCGTACCATCGACTTAACATCTCCGCCAGCGATGGAGGAGGCTTGCGATCAACGCACGACGCCGAAGTATTCATCAGCGTGATCGATGCAACACAACGACCACCGATATTCGACAAACCACGGTACACATACTACGTAAAGGAAGACGTCAAAAAGAATACAGTTGTCGGAACGGTGTCTGCCACCAGCAGTAATTCAGGTTCGTGCCTCAAAGCTCAAATAAAACTTAATACCTCAAATAACTCAACTAAACATTAAAATTTCAGGAAGTCGCGGTTCTATACGGTATTTCATCTATTCTGGCGACCCGGATGGTTACTTCGCGATCGACCCTGTTTCCGGAAACATCCGAGTAGCAAGCACACTGGATCACGAAACGAAACCACAAGTCCTACTCAACATCCAAGCTACCAGTGGAGATCCACCGGCATATGGCCACACTCAGGTCAACATCGATATTGAAGACGTCAACGACAACCCACCGGAATTTGAGTCAAACATAGTTCGAATATCTGTCCCGGAAAACGTTGAAATTGGATCACCACTGTATGCAGCCAACGCCCACGACAAGGACTCCGGAATGAGCGGTGTAATAACATATCGACTCAGTAACAACGGACCCACAACGGGAAATCTCTTCAGCATAGCCGGCCGTAGTGGTCACCTAAGTTTGGCACGACCTCTAGATTACGAAACTGTCCAACGACACACATTGATTGTGACTGCCTCGGACTCTGGAATACCTTCGTTATCTACTAATCTCACCATCCTAGTGGAAGTGCAGGACGTCAACGATAATGCACCAGTCTTCGAACGTAGCGAGTACTCGATCAAGGTTTCGGAATCAACGCCAAGTAACTCACAGGTAAGACCACCGTGCATTCCTAATGATCCAGATTCATCATCGCCTCTTGTTCATCCTACAGATTATGCAGGTAACGGCCGTCGACGCAGACACTGGAAATAACGCCCGCTTGACCTACCGAATACTGGGAGACGATCAACGATCACGCTCCGGTAAATCCACCTCCAAAGCATCCGACGCCAGTATTCCGGAGATCTTCGGCATCTTCCCGAATAGCGGTTGGATTTACCTTCGCACGAAACTTGACCGCGAGGAGCAAGAACGCTACAACATAACGGTAATCGTCAGTGACAACGGGGTCCCCACATTGACCGCCACTGCCCACGTGATCGTCAGTGTCCTGGACGCAAATGACAACAATCCGGTCTTTGCCAAACAACTGTACGAATTCGAGATCGAAGAGAACATGCGACGGGGATCAGTTATTGGATTGATTACGGCAACCGATGTGGATGCGGGAATCAACGCAGTGGTTCGTTACAGTCTGATTCCGAGCAATACAAGCTTCCAAGTTAATCCAGTATCAGGTTAGTATCAACACTTCACATTTACTTTTCAAATTTTTAATCCATGCTTCCCAAAACAGGTGAAATTACCACGCGTGACAGTTTGGATCGGGAATCAAAGTCCAACTACGATCTGGTTGTAGAGGCTCGTGATCAAGGCACGCCCTACCGTAGCTCACGGGTTTCAATCAAAATCAAAATTCTCGACGTCAATGACAACTCTCCGGAGATTGTCGATCCTCAAGAGGATGTCGTAAGTGTTCGCGAAGAGCAACCGATAGGAACCGAAGTCGTGCGCGTTCGGGCTATAGATCGTGACTTTGGTGTCAACGCATCGATCACGTATTCGATCCTCAAGGGCCGCGATTCGGACGGACATGGCATGTTCACGATCGATCCCATCACCGGGGTTATCCGGACTAAGGCGTCACTGGATCATGAAGAAAAAACGATCTACCGCCTGGCGGTGGCTGCTACCGATAATGGAAAACCACCCAGACAGACCGTTCGCCTGCTAAGGATCGAAGTTCTAGACTTGAATGACAATCGACCTACGTTCACCAGTTCAAGTTTAGTCTTCAGAGTAAGTATTTGAAATGTGTGTGGGGAAGAGTGAAATCCTAACGTCTGTTCCATATTATTTATAGCTTCGCGAGGATGTCGGCGTTGGCCATGTGATTGGATCCATCAGTGGTAGTGAGCAGTCCGATTCAGAAAACCTCATCACCAGTACAAACGATCTTCATATCACCTACACATTGACGCCGCTGACGAACGACATCACCGAGGGAGCTTTCGATATAGATCGCAACTCCGGAAAGTTGGTCGTTGCACGATCACTCGATCGTGAACAGCAAAGTGAGTATCGAATGGAGATCCGTGCTTTGGATACCAGTGCGAGTAACAACCCACAAAGCTCGGCCGTAACAGTCAAGATCGAGATAGCCGACGTGAACGACAATCCACCGAAATGGCCCAGCGACCCGATCAATGTCTACATTTCCGAAGATGCCACCGTAGGATCGGTTGTCTTTAACTTCACAGCTACGGATAACGATTCCGGAACGAACGCCGAGATCAAGTACAATATCTCCAAGTCTACTACTACGCAGAAGGAACTGTTCTCGATTGATTCACTGACGGGATCGTTGACCCTGCTTGCAACTCTAGATTATGAAGAAACGAAAGAATTCCTACTGATCGTTCAGGCAACGGATCAATCTTCGAACGTAACCGAAAGGATGACCACTTCTGCCACCGCTAGAATCATGGTTACGGATGTTAATGATAATGCACCAAGCTTCGTAGTTCCGCAAGCTCAGGATACGACTGTCTACATCAGCGATTCACTGGAAGTAAATCAAATTGTGTCGCACGTGGTAGCTATCGATCGTGACAGTGGGGAAAATGGTCGTGTTGTCTATAAGCTCATTAGCGGTAATGAAGACGAACGGTTCAAGATTGATCCGGATACGGGATTCATAAAATTAGCGAAGCCATTCAGTAGCAACTTCATTGCCGATCATTCCAAGAACTCTGTAACAGGCCGATACAATTTGGCGATAATTGCTTCCGACCAAGGGGTTCCACGGTCCAAAGAAGCAAAGATCACTATACAAGTGGTAATTCAAAACACCAGTAATAATCCACCAAGGTTCCTGGAATCCGTGTATCATATCAACATTACGGAGAACGTCCCTACCGGAAGCTTTGTCGTGCGAGTATCAGCTAAATCCTACAACGACAATGGCAATGCCAATCTGACCTATGAAATACCCAAAGGCGTGGGCGATGACCACTTCGTTGTGGACTCGATTCGAGGAATCGTCACCACTCGAGGGGCATTCGATCGAGAATCCAAAGATATGTACACGATCCCAATCTACGTTACGGAACAGAACCGATTCAAAAGTGCAGCATCGGGAACCTCCAAGGACATGAGTCAATTTGATGTCGCGACCTTGGTTGTGAGGATCACCGATGTAAACGACCATGCCCCGGAGTTTCTGCCAGGATCGTGTTATCCACTGGCCGTACCGGAGAATAGTGAACTTTCCGTGATTCACACTGTTGTGGCGAGAGATGCGGACGAGGGTCTCAATGGCGAGATTACGTATAGTATTTCTGGTAAGTTGTACATTTATTAGAGGTTGCTTGTTGATCGGGTTTTAATGCGAACGTTTTTTTAGGAGGAAATATAGGCAACAAGTTCAGCATAGATATGAATAGTGGAGCTCTGACGGCTCGTCCGTTGGATCGAGAGATTCATGCACGATATGTTCTGCAAGTCACTGCACAAGATCGAGGATCTCCAACGTCTCATCAAGGACACTGCAACATCACCATTCGCGTCGAAGATGAGAATGACAATGACCCAAAGTTCGAACAGCAAAAGTACATTGCCACGATCGACGAAGATGCATCCATAGGCATGACCGTCCTTACCGTTAAAGCTATCGACGCGGACATCGGAATCAACGCCAGGATCATCTACTCGTTGGCTAATGTCACTGAGTGGTTGTTTGATATTGACAGTAAAAGCGGAGTTATTACAACGGCTGGGTAGGTTTTCCTATCGCAGGACGATTTCAAAGCTATTCTAATGATTTGTTTTTTTCACTTACAGCCATTTCGATCGCGAAAGACAAAGCATTTACAATTTTATGGTAGTTGCCACAGATGGTGGACGATACAACGCTCGCTTCCAAAGTGTGCAAGTTCAAGTGATCATTGCAGACGTCAACGACAATAAACCGGTCTTTGATAAATACCCGTTCAAAGAGCAGATTGGAGCTTTGGTTCAACCGGGCCAGACCTTGCTTCATATATCCGCCACGGATGCTGATCAGGGTAGCAACGGGGAGATCGTCTACAGTCTGAACGACAATCCTAACAACGCCAAGTTCCGGATCAACCCGAATACGGGAGCTCTCAGTGCAACACAGTCTCTGGCAAGTGAAAATGGTCGCCTGCTGCACATTGAAGTGACGGCTCGAGACAAAGGGAATCCACCCCAGATAGCTACTGGACTGATTGAGCTCCGCGTTGGGGATCTACAGCAGGAGCTTCCGGCGCTCAAATTTCAAAACAGCTCCTACAAAGTAAACCTTGTCGAGAACACTCCCATTGGACAAACAGTGCTTCATCTAAATGCAGTTCGCAGCGATGGACGTCGACAGAAGATCATCTACAGCTTTGGATCCGGCAACGAAGATGGCACATTTTCGATTGACGCCGTTACTGGGGAAGTGAAGATTCGAAACTCGCATAACCTGGATTACGAACGATTCAGCCGTTTGAACACGGAAGGCATCGAGTTGGTAGCAGTTGCTCGGACCGATGGCAGTCCTCTACTGTACGGATACTGCTCGATCAAGATCGCTCTGCAGGACGAAAACGATAATGCCCCAAGGTTTACCCAGCAGCAATATTCGGCATCGGTTTGGGAAGGTAACAACAAAGGTGAATTCGTGATCAAAGTGAATGCCTTCGACACGGACCAGGGATCGAATGCTCATATTCTGTATCACATTGTGGATGGAAATCACGATAACGCCTTCATTATCGAACCTGCCTTCAGTGGAATCGTCAAAACAAACATTGTGCTCGATCGGGAAATTCGGGATAAATACAAGTTGAAGGTGATCGCCACCGATGAAGGAGTACCACAGATGACAGGTACCGCAACGATCAACGTAAATGTGGTCGATGTGAACGACAATCAACCGACGTTCCCACCCAACAGTGTCATCAGCGTTAGTGAAGGTAATTGGTTTGGGACTTTAAGGAACTTTTGCAAGAAATGTTTTAACACGATCATTTTCATTACAGCGACCACCGTTGGTACAGTTCTTACGACGATCACTGCCAATGACGTCGACACCAACCCACCGTTGACGTACAGTTTTGGCGACAGCCCAGACGAAGACGCAAAGTCATACTTTTCCATCGATCGATACAGCGGGAAAGTGATCTTGATCAAGCCTTTGGACTACGAAGCTCGTCACGAGTATCAACTGCGGATATTGGCATCGGACTCCGCGCACGTAGCTCGTACTTTGCTAACAGTTCGGGTAACTGATGTCAACGACAATCCTCCTGTATTCCAGCAAATTACTTACCATGCTATGCTGAACGGTATGTGCCCCATTGGCGAAGAAATAAACAACAATTGACAATTCAATTTCATTACAGACGACACGGAGAGTAACAACAACATCGCAATCATCGCAGTCAACGCAACGGATAGCGATAGTGAAAACAACGCAGCCGTTCGATACACCATCAATCCCCCGACGTTAGGCTTCGCCATCGATGAACTCACCGGGCAACTGTTTGTCAACATGAGCCAAGTGCAGAAGACTCGTTCCGGAACTTTGTACCTCACCGTCACCGCAACCGATTCGGGACTTCCACCGCTCAGTTCATCTACCACCGTTAGGCTAGAAATGAAATCTAAGAGTAAGGCCAATCCACACTTTATCCAAAATCAATACAGGCTGTCAATCAACGAGGATGCACCGACTGGAAGCGTGATCACGCATCTCATACCTAAGGCTATTGCCGAACAGGTTGACATAAGTTCTAACATAGCATTCGAGATTATCGATGGCAATGAGGACAGCTCCTTCGAGATCTCCTATCCGTCGGGTGCGATCCTGTTGGTAAAGCCACTTGATCACGAAACGATCGACTACTATGAGCTACGCTTGGTTGTCATCGAACCGGGATCGACCATGATCTACAAGGGTGTTAATATGTCTTCGGCTATTCGCGTGACAATCACCGTTGAAGATGCCAACGACAATGCACCAGAATTTCAACCAGGTCCATATGAAGTGTCGATTAGCGAAACGGCTCCCATCAAACATTCGATCGCACAGATTTCTGCCATCGATGCAGATTTGCTGAACTCTCCCAACTCGGAAGTCGTGTACCAGATTGTATCCGGTAACGATGGAGGATGGTTTTCCATTGACTTGATTACGGGGCTTTTGTACATCAACAATAATCTGGACTATGATCGAGGACCGTCGCAGTTCAATTTGGTGATCCGTGCCTGTGACAGTCATGTTCTGCCGAAGTGTAGCGTGCATCCTTTCGTGATCAATTTGACGGATGAAAACGATAACGAACCGCAGTTCCCTGTGCCGGAATATCTTGAGTTTGTTGGAGAGAACGAACCAATTGGAATCAGCATATTCACGGCTCGAGCGACCGATATGGATCGGGGCGAGTACGGTCATGTGAACTACTCAATCGATAATGCGTTGACCGGTAGCTTCTCCAACGTTGATGACGGTTGGAAGTTGTTCAAGGTTGATTCGGTTTCTGGAGTTATCAACTCGAATGCAGTGTTCGACTACGAGGAGAAGAATCGGTACTCTTTCACGCTGAGGGCGACGGATACGGGTGGAAAATCAAAGACGGTTAAGGTTCGTATTATGATCGAGAGCAGAGACGAATTCAGTCCGCAGTTTACGGAACGAACGTACCGATTTATTTTGAAAACGCCGGAGACGGGCCATCTTCCTGTTGGATATGTCGTAGGACATGTGACGGCTACCGATCGAGATCGAGGACCAGACGGCAGGATCGTTTACCAATTGACAACCCAACATCCGTACTTCAAAATGAACAGAACAACGGGAGCGATCTTGATTAAGAAGAAGTTGGATGACGTGGCAGCGTCGTTAGAATCTGGGAGGGATATCAGTTTGGTTGTGACGGCAAGTTCCGGCAGGCAAGGCTCGCTCACCAATATGACGGTGGTGGAAATTTCGATCGATACGCTTGGTCACGCGAAAGGCGGCGATGGTGTGGGAGAATACGGAAGCTCAGAATCCGTCTCCGCTAGCAATGGATTGGCCAACTGGGCATTGGGGCTTCTGATTTCTATACTATTGGTAGTCATTTGCGCAGCGTCGGTATTCCTGTTCTTGCACATGAGAAATCGCCAGCAGAAACACGTCAACAAGTCAGGTTTGAGTACGGAATCCGTCGGGCATTCCAATAACTACGTAGATCCTAGTGCCTTTGATACCATACCGATTAGGGGCAGCTCGAGCAGTACAAATAATGCCGGACAATTTGCACCTCCTAAATACGATGAGATTCCTCCATATGGGGCGAGTTCTAATTCTGGAGCTGCTACTACTTCCGAGCTGTCTGGTTCTGAACAATCTGGATCAAGTGGACGAGGGTCAGCGGAGGACGATGGGGAAGATGAAGAAATTCGAATGATCAATGAAGGTGGTCCTCTGCAAAGAGACGCTCTGCAGTTAGACGGCAGACTGTCGGATGTATCCGTTCAAAATACTCAAGAGTACCTGGCTAGGCTAGGAATTGTTGACAACGCGACCACGGGTAATGCTTCCAATTCTTCGAGAAGATGCTCCGAAAGTATAGGCTTGGGTAGCTCGAAAGACGCAATGCTTCATCACACTCTACCGATTGATACCTTACACATGTTCGACGACGAACACCGAGAATCAGACTTAACCAATCTCATCTATGCCAAGCTCAACGATGTGACGAACAATAGTGATCGAGCAAGTAGTGTAGACGAAACCGTGACCAATGCAGGTAGTATAGGTGCCGCCGTTGATCACGTTATGATGGGTAACTATGGAGATGTCCCGGTAGTCGGTGGACAGCAGGGCATCTCCATGAACGGTTCCCTCAGCTCAATTGTACATAGTGAAGAAGAACTGACGGGTAGCTATAACTGGGACTACCTGCTCGACTGGGGTCCTCAGTATCAACCTCTAGCGCACGTGTTTTCGGAAATTGCGCGCCTTAAAGACGATACCCTGTCGGTCCACAGTGGTAACAGTGGGACGTCTAGTGCCAAAAGCAAAAACTCGCTTCATCACACCGTCAAAAATGTTCCACCACCACTGTTGACCAATGTGGCACCACGGTCCATCAACGTGCCGGTGTTTTCCGCTCGGGGTACTAGTAGTCATCATGGGCAACCACCCAACCAGTATTTGCTGCCAAGATCGCCGATTAGTCATGATTCGGCAGCAGGTTTCAGCACCTCATCAGCTATGTCACCTAGTTTCTCCCCATCCCTATCTCCTCTGGCAACCCGATCACCATCGATATCTCCGCATGTAGTTTCGACCGGTGTGCCAACTTCACATCACATGGTTTCGCTGCCACGGCCACCTCAGCAGCGGGGTCAGCGGAAGCCCTACTGAAAGTGATTTAGAACAAGTCCCCTCCCTTCTCTACAATACATACCTAGTAGGAATGACATGGCTGTGTAGATTAAACATAACAAAAGACTGTAAATAAACAAAATCAGTCCTTTCCTTCTCCATGGCAACGCCGGTCTGTACAGTTTTTTTCTTAGATTTGTATAGTTCCATATTTAGCGAATTTATTTTAAATGGAAAACAAATTTAGCTTGTAAGTTTTAACCGATCCACAACAAAGTGCCTTTCGAGTATACATATTATACAAACTAGCCTGTAAATAGACGGAATTTTAGTGAAGAACTTTTTAAATATCAACTGTAAATGCAATGGACAGCATTCAGTTCAAATGGAACTAGATAGGTTTTAAATGAAAATGCTACAATTACACAGAGCGAATACGAACCATCGATTTTTTTAACAATTTCCCAACTCTACACATAGGACTGTACATATCGTTTCTTGTTAATATTAGTCTACTTTTATTCCAATACTTAGCGATAATCGGAGAAAATACTTTATCGAATTATGCCGTGTACAATAAACTGACATTGAAGTCCGCATTTTTGCGAGGAAAAGACTGTTAAGCAAATAGAGCTTTTCTCTAGAGGAAATAGGGAGTGAGTTTGTTTTTTAACAACACTACCTTGTTTCCCGAGCTGTAAAAAGTGAAATAGAGAGAGAGAGATAGCAGCATTTTATCAATTCATGTGTTTTATTTTTTAAAGCGCTCGAAACGAATATCGCATTTAGGAGTTTTATTTGATAAACCCATTTCAGCAAAAAGGGCAGGAAATTTTGAATCATTAGGTAGAAAAATGTCATACCACTCGAAATTGATTTTAATGTATTTATATTATTTTTGCATAAAGGCCATATGTAAGCAGAGAAAGCGATGGAAGTTTTAAAAATAAAAGTATTTAAAAATATTGAAAGTCTGTGGGCATTCTTTCCGCGTTATCCGAAAGCCGTCGATTCCTAAATTTAATATCTATTATTGTTGATATTTTTTATCTCGTTGGTTACATAAATTGCTATTAGACAAGTATTTAATATCACATTTTCTGACATCGGTCAGTTTATTTAGTCTACGGTTCTATTGGTTTGCTACTCTGCTACTCAACGGTGCATTTTTTTTGGTGTCGCTTTGCGGAACCGGTTTCTAGTGTTTTATTTTTTATTTAGTGGTTAACAATTGGTCCCCATGGTTTGGCATAGTGAACCTCAAATTCGTCATAATAGTCATTTCCATCATTCCCAAAAAGAGAAGAAAAAAAGCAATCAACCTTCTGTTTCCATTCAAACCTCGACGGTTATTCTTGATGGGACTTTTCCTTCCCCGTCTAGAGTGAGCTCATCGTCTTCCCGGTAGGACTGCGGTCGATCCGCGTCAGTAAGTTTAAGCTCCTTCTTGGAAAAGTGCTCCACAATGGCGGCGCAGTAACAATCGCCCAGGAAGTTGTTGGTCGTACGAATGCGGTCACTGTAAAGACAATCCAGGTTAGTGGGTGGAAAACCAGAATTTAGAATTTAGACTCACACAAACCAATCCACTGCGAACAATAGCGTCACATTATGCATCGGAGCATCAATCGCCGTGAGAACCACCAGAAGCAACACCAACGCTGCACTGGGAATACTCGCGGAGCTCATCGAAGCCGCAGTCGAAGTCAAAACGACTGTCATAATTTGCCCGAAGTTCAACTGCATGCTACTCATTTTGAGCAATAAAAATCGATGCTATCGAAATAAACAGCGCCGTTCCATCCATGTTGATATTAGCACCGATAGGAAGCACGAATCGGGTGATTCTAGTGTCGATTTTCACCTTATCCTCCATGCATCGGAAGGTCAGCGGCAGAGCTGCTGCCGTGGACGCCGTGGCAAATGCCATCAACATCGGCTGAATCAGCGACACGTACAACTTGAAGGGGTTCTTCTTCAAAAGCATAAAATAGATAAACTGTGCAATCACCCATTGATGCAGCAGCACCCCGAACAGCACGGTGAAGATGAACCATGCCAGTTGAGTCATCACCAAACTTATATCACTCACTGCCAAAATCTTCCCTGCAATAACACTTCCAAGTTCGATCGGCGTCAACCACATCACTCCGGTCACCATCTTCATGATGACGTCGAAAATTGCCCCGAAGAATTGAATCACAACGTAGCCCTTACTGCCAATCGTTCCCAACAGTGTTCCGAACACCAAACAGAAGAATACTATCCCAAGAGTATTGGTCCCAGGCCTATATTCTACAATCCGTATCAATTCATCCTCGTCGTCCCAAGCTTAAGCGTTGTGAGCAGTAGGCTTTGCGTTCACCATCGGAAGCACGCTGCCGTTGATCGCATTCGATCTTGGCACATAGACCGTGTGGGCTTGCTGCAGGGCAGCCTGGAATATATTATCAGGGAAGATGTTTCTGAAACGAAAAAATTTCATCACAACCCTACTCATCATCAACGGTATATCGTCAGACACTCACCTGCCCAAATCCAGTATGCTATCCATCAACGTAACGGTTTTCCCGCCCGCAATCGAGTACTCGACCCGAGCAAAGGATTATACCAAATTGATAACAAGTTCTAATACCAGGTTATCATTTTTTGATCACTGAATATGTTATCGTTGCGGCTGAATAAACAGCCAAAATAACAGAATGAGTAACAAAAAAAATACTCGTTGAATATCATAATAATAACTTATTTTTTTATCACTGCGAACATCTTGATAACAAATCCTGTTTTGTAAGCAAATTAATTGAAATGATTGTAAATTATGTTATCAATTTGAAATCAAATTCTCACGCTGATATCTGAAAAAAAATTTTTGATTGAAAGCATGATTTCTTTTTCAAATATGCTGGTAATATTCATAGTTTTGCAATCAACTAATAACGTTTGTGAAAAAGTGTATGTTGAAAATGATAACATATGATAAAAAAATTTGCCAATGGTGATAACTAAATTTGTTATGCGATATCAGCGGAAATCAAAACGATATCTGGGATAACAGAACTTGTTACTGATATGATATCAGCTTGTTATTTTCCATTGCTAGGGAACCCGAGCAGAAGTTTATACCAAAGTGATAATAAGTTCTAATATCTGATTATCACTGTTTGATCACTAAATATGTTATCATTCAGGCTGAATAAACAGCCAAAATAACAAAAGAGATAACAAATTAATTTTCGTTGGATATCATAACATTAACTCATTTTATTATCATTAAGTTAATTTTGATTACAAATTTTGTGATAAGAACGAATTACTTGAGATAATTTTAAATTATGTTATCAACATGATATCAAATTCATACACTAATAACTGAGGTGCTACTTCTGGTGAAAAGCTCAATTTCATATCCATGACATGCTGGTAATATTCAGCATTCGTCAGCATGCTGGTACTATTAAGTATCGTTCGTCAAAATTCTTCGTTAAAAAATTATAACAGATGATAACAAATTAGTGAATGTTGATAACTAAATTTATTATGCGATAACAGATTAGTTCAAAATGATATCTGAGATACCAAAACTTGTTACTTAGTTGATATCAGTTTGTTATTTTACTTAAGAAACAGCCTTTTTTCACGGCGAAATTAATAACTCCTTAGGCTTACGTTTCCGCATCATGGTGTCTTCTACAAAGGTGTACCTAACCAAGTTTTCCATCTTGTGATGATAATTTTGTAGTTTCAAACTTTACCGCTAGGGCGGTGCTGCTGCTAACTTTTGAACGAAACACATACCTTAATCGGGATAGGTGTAAATTGTGTTAGTTGTGCCATACTTCGTGCTTATGATTTTACCGTTTATTTAGTGTTTTCAATACGTGTTTGATTTTATTTGCTGACTATATATCAGCTGTCCGTTGTATGTGTTTGTGCGAAGTGAAATAATTGATCGTTTGGTGACGATCTGTGGAGAATTTCGATCTCTTATTGTATGTGCCGTGCCATTTGAATTTTCATCGCTTCACGATTGCTAATGCTCTACCTATCTGGCAAATAATCGACACCATTTTTATCGTTTTGAGTAAATTTCCGTCCCCGTTGTGCAGTTGTACTGTACACGGTGTTCAATAAGTTCGAATACAAGTTTTCATCATTGCGTAGGTATGCGCCATGTACATATTCTGCATTGGTATTGGTGTCAGCTTTAGCTTCATTCATACGCTACCGAATGTGCGCGGTGTTGACATTCTGTTAGTTGTTGTTTGTTTGTTACGCGCGATGAAAGAGTATCGGGACTTCGTAATTAAGCGTTTTTTGAACGGTGAGCGACCCGGCGATATATTCCGGCTGCTGAAATCGCATGGGGTCAAGCGGAACTTTGTCTACACGACCATCAGGCGATACCGGGAGACGTCCTCGACCAATGACCGTGCGAGATCCGGTCGGCCGCGTTCAGCGAGGACGCCACGGGTCATCAAGATCGTGAGGGAGCGAATTCGGCGCAAAAAGAACCGCTCAATCCGGAAAACGGCTGCAGATCTCAACGTTTCCATTGGAACCGCTCACACCATACTCACCAAGGACCTTGGTTTCAGGCCTTACAAAAACGTAAGGTCCATGGCGTTTCGGAGGCTACCAGCAAAAAGCGGTTGGATCGAGCTAAGAGGATCCTCTCTCGGCACGCTGGTCAGGAGTTTGTTTTTTCGGACGAGAAACTGTTCGTGCTGCAGCAGCCGCACAATGTGCAAAATGACCGGGTGTGGGCGCCATCGAGGGACAGCATTCCTGAATCCAATATAAACATCCCTCGGTTCCAAAGTGCCGCGTCGGTGATGGTTTGGGGGGCAGTATGCAAACGTGGTAAGCTACCCTTGGTGTTTATTGAAAAAAAAACGTCAAAATCAACGCGGCGTACTACAAAACTGAGGTTTTGGAAAAGGTTGTTGCCCCCAGTCTCCGAAGCCTCTACGGCGATGAGCACTACGTGTTCCAGCAGGACGGTGCACCAGCCCATACGGCAAATGTGGTTCAAGCCTGGTGTCGGGACAATTTAACCGACTTTCTGGACAAAACTTTGTGGCCTCCCAGCTCCCCGGACTTGAATCCTCTCGACTTTTTTGTTTGGTCCTATATGATGGCGAAGCTGAACGAATACAAGGTCAGCACTTTGGATCATTTCAAGACGGTAATTCTCAAAATCTGGGACGAAATGCCCATGCAGTCCGTGCGTGCCGCCTGCGACGCGTTCGAGAAACGTTTGAAGCTCGTTAAGGAGTACAAAGGGGGGGTCATTCCAAGAGAAATGTTGTAAACGTTCCTTGTAAACATAGCTTTCAATAACATAAATCCAAAAAATAAAAAAACATGTTTTCATTTTTTTTAACAAATTTTGAAAGTGTATCCGAACTTATTGAACACCGTGTAATATGTATAGTTAGGTGCTGACTTCAAGGTGTACTTCGGACCAAGGGGTTCTACAGCAGTGAACCAATTTCAAAGCGCTAGTTGCATATTGATTGTTGGTTGAAGGCTCTTCGTAAGTACTGCAAAACTCGAAATCAATTCACCAAGCGAATTTTCTCTGCAGCTAGTACCCAATACCGAATTTACAATCGTCTTCTCTACAAGAATTATTGAAAACGAATCCAATCTAACCTTCGGCGCAACCCAAAGTTGTTCTGGTCATTTGTGAACACATTGTGAAGGAATGTAAATGGGCTACCGGTTGAAATTCATCTTGGCGACAGAATCGCCAGCACGCCAGTGATCTCCTTTCTGAGCACTTCAATAGTGTATTCAATGACACCATGCCATCATTGGAGCAAGTCAGCGAAGCACTCAGAGATACTCTCAGAAACGCGTTCGACTTCAATATTCCTGCGATTACATCGGACCTCGTTAAATCCGCAATCCAGAAGCTGAAACTTTCAAACGTGGCTGGCCCTGACGGAATTCCTTCATGCGTACTAAAGAGTTGCTCCGCAGTGCTTACGATTCCTCTTTTGAAGCTTTTTAATATCTCGTTACGCCAGGGAAAATATCCAACACGTTGGAAATCTTCGTTCATGTGCCCGATTTTCAACAAAAGAGATAAACAAAATGTCGAAAATTATCGAGGAATCACATCACTCTGTGCCTGCTCAAAAGTCTTCGAGATCATTGTCAACGACTTGTTGTTTGCTAGTTGCAGACACTACATCTCTCCTGAACAACATGGATTTCACCCCAGAAGATCGATCTCAACCAATCTCGCACCTTTCGTTTCCTCGTGTCTCCGGAATATGGAAGCTGGATCTCAGGTCAACGTTGTTTACACGGATCTCAAGGCTGCTTTTGACCGGGTCGACCATGCTATACTTTTGGCAAAGTTAGACAAACTTGGCGTGTCAAATAACTCAGTTCGTTGGTTTAAATCGTACGTAACGGACAGGGTACTCTGTGTGAAGATCGGCTCAGCTCAATCGAACTACTTTGCGAGTATGTCGGGCGTACCTCAAGGCAGGAACTTGGGACCACTGCTGTTCTCCATTTTCATCAACGAGGTTGGACTGATACTTCCACCTAACTGCAGATCGTTCTATGCTGACGATGTGAAAATGTATGTGGTTGTGCGATGCTTCGCTGATTGCTTACGACTACAGCACTTGATCAATAGCTTTGAAGAGTGGTGTTCCAGGAATTTCCTCACACTGAGTGTTAACAAATGCTTCAATATCACATTCCATCGAAAATTGAACCCAATTGCATTTGATTACAAAATAAACAGCCAGCCTCTGCTAAAAGTTGATACTGTTCGTGACCTTGGAATCACGCTTGACTCTGGTTTTTGACATTTAGACAACACTACACAGATATGATTACCAAAGCCAACAGACAGCTCAGTTTCATGTTTAAGATCTCCGACGAGTTTCGTGATCCCACCTGTTTCCAACCGATGTTACGCTCGTTCTCTTGCGTTCTATCCTGGAATTTGGAGCCTTGGTGTGGTGCCCATATCAAATGATCTGGATTGCGAGGATTGGGGCTGTTCAAAGCAACGATTTGTTCGTTATGCTCTCCGTCATCTTGGCCGTGGAATGATCCTGTCAACCTTCCATCGTACCAGGATCGTTGCTCACTCTTGGGTAAACGTTGGAACACAGGCGCACAGTCATGCAAGCAGTCTTCGCGACAAAAGTGCTGCTAGGTGAAATCGACTCTCCAGGAATTCTGGCAGAACTATCTATCTACGCTCCTGAATAAGTTCTGCGAACAAGAAATTTTCTGCAGCTCGGAGCCCGTGCTGCAAACTACGGCCAACACAATCCAATTCGATTCATGTCATCGCGCTTCCTTGAACTCTACGCTCTATTTGACTTCAACTGTTCCGCTGAGACCTTCCGTTAGGGTTTTTAGTACCGACCCTTTTTGGTGAGTCTCGGTACTACGGTACTGAACCCCTCAGTACCGGGAGTACCGGGAAAATACCGGTACAGGAAGATTTTTTTTTCGAAAATCATTAAAATCAATAAAAAGTCAGGATTTGATGGTAACGATTCCCATTTTATTCATTGCTTTGTATGTATTCAACACTTGTCTTGGGGCTTGTCCTTATCCTTGAAATATGCTTTCAAAACGCACAGCATATTCAGTGTTTCGTCAGACATACGGGATCGTATTTTAGTAGCGAAGCTTCCAGAAACAGAGAACGCTCTTTCTGAGTCTACAGAAGTAGGGCGAACTGTTGCTAGTGAATCATGAAGCATTGACAAGTATTTTTCTTTCAGCTTTTCTGAGTCGTAGTAAGTTAACTCTTGTCTTACAATCTTTACGAATCCTGGTTCAGTAATCGAACTTACAGGAACACTCTCGCTTACCTTTGACTGCTGCATCCTCCGTTCAAATTTCTGTTTCATCGTCAAAGCCTCGTATTCACCAGCATCTACTCCATCAGCAGTTGGAGCTACGGTCGAATCCATTGGTTCATCTGTTTCAACACCGTTCAGTCGTTTGAGTATCTCGGCAGCTTGTTTAATCAAAGTAGTCTTCGACGTTTTGAAAAATACGCCAAAATCATTGCTGACTGACGTTTTAACTGCAGTGTTCTTCAAAAACGCGAAAAGGTAAGCGTATTCAAAGCGTCTTTCTGCAACTCGCTGCTTGAGCGCTTCGAAAAGCTCATTGGCGATAGCGGTCTCCTGACAAGAAAGTTGTTCGAGCATAAACTGTAATGCCACATCCGCTTCGTACAATGAGCAATCTTTCCGGCACAGTTGTTCAACAGAAGCATTGATGAGTTCAAGAGCGTTTATGATTTCCCGAACCAAATCCATTTCATTATCGGTCATGTTCAGCTTTACTTGTCCTTTCAGATCGATCATCGCTTTCTGTACCGCGTTCCTGACGACGTAGAATCGCTTAAGCATGTCAAACAAGCTATTCCATCGTGTTTTGACGTCGATAACCAACGGCATCTCTTTTCCAAACTCCTGCTGGACGTATTTTTGAAGGAGGTCATCGTTCTTGACCGGTGATTTGCGGAAAGTTCTTAAAATTCCACGGAGCTTCTTAATGGTAGCGTGGTATTCAGGCCGCAATTCCGCTTCATCGCATTCCGCATCTTCTAGCACAAACTCACCGTCACCTAGAAGAATTACCTAGAAGTTCAGTTATAAAGATAACAATTTGAAATGAACAAACCTTCTCCGCTCTGCTCACGTTGATTATATTTTGGTTCATTACGGGAATAAAGCACACTCGTGACAGCAAGGTGTATCCCGTGTGCAAGGCAAACTTGATGATCCGCGGGAATTAATCTTCCGACTTTCTTCATTACAGATGCACCATCTGTCGTTGCTGCTACAACGTCTTCGGTGAGGGATAAGCCATACTCAGACAAGATCTCTTCCAACAGATTGACACATTTCTCGGCATCCATTGATCCTACTATCCTTTTCAGACCCAAGTTCCAGGTGTGCTGACCGTCATGAGCATTTACGTTCAAGTATCTGCGGTTCTGAGTTGAAGTCCACTCATCGAAAGTGATACTAATCTTACGGCCTTGCTTCCTGATTTCACCAAACTCCTTTCGGTACCCCCCAACAACAAAAATGTAGTGCGCTTTGACCTTCAGCCTGATACCTTCCGGTGATTTGGGGATATCTCGAAATTCTCGGGCATATAATCCAAGCCGGATGCCCTCTGAGTTGCAAATTGTGTTGAATTGTATTGTCCACAGCAGCCATCCTTGCCAAAGCGGCCTCAAGCGGGGACGATTTGGAAAAATACTGATGAAGTGTGACGATCTTTTTGGGATGTGACGATGTCGTTGCGGTTTGATTGGCTTAAGGTACGTCATCGGACGCCGGACGTTTGTCCAAATTGATTTGATGTACTCCTTTGAGATGTTTTTTTTTTTTCAATCCGGAGGTACTTGAACCTTCGCATTTGATCACTTTGGAACACTTAGCACATTTTGCAACACCACGGTTTTGAATTCCACGAAGAAAATATCTCCAAACGGAAGTTTCCGGCACTCCTTCCTTGCTAATTGCTTCAAATGCCATCTTCAATGGTACTGATCACTCCATTCACCACCGTAAACAATACTGGACAATGACAGTTTCAATTCTCCGACAGAAGTACGTCACCACTGCATTCATGCAAAGATGATTTGTAGTGGTATTGGTGTTATACGTATGAATATGAATGAACTGAGCGAGACACAGCTGCTTGCCAATCTTGTCATTCAAAATCGAACTGAGTTGCCAAGGTTGCACAGTGGGTCAGGTGTTTCAAATTTTAGTAAAAAAAATATCATTCGCACTAGCTGCTGCATTCAAATAATGTGGTTTTAACCACCGGAAGTTTTAGTTTCCACTCGGACCTAAACTTTTGGCTTAGTACCGAAAATACCGGTACTTTCATTAAGCCAGTACCGGTATTTCGGTACCGAAAATTGGTCGGTACTCCCGGGAATTCCGGTACCCTACCTTCCGTCACCGGATTCAGCGTAGTTGGATGGAAAGCCACTAGTTCGGAAAAGCTGACAAATACTACATACTGGATACCAGACGACTGATTCCATCACGAAAGATTATTTTTAATTTTACTGACAAGTTTTGTGTGTGTACTAGAATCAATTCTGTTTACTTGCTTTGTATTCCTTCTATTTTTTTTGAATAATGTAGTGTATGGTTTAGAGATAGGGGTTTTTTACGCCACATGGCTTTTCCCCATTACATTCCAATAAGATGTTCAATCAGTTGGAATTATATAAATAAATGAACAAATAAATCAATAAATCAACAATAGAAGGGTGATGTCAAAAGCAAGTTTGTAGGAAATATAATTTCAAGCAGCTTTGCTCAAGACGGATGAGTCTGCTTCAAGCATCGGCGGAGAACGGTTGTTTCGAGCGCATTATCTATGTTCAAGTTATCTATTGTTCGGTGGCGCGAGTGATCGAGTGAACGAAGAAAAAATAAAACTGCTTCCTGGTGATTTATCATGGTGCTGCGGTTGTAGATCGTGATTAATTTAGTAGTTGGTTTTGACCCGTACTATTTGTTAACCATGCTCGCCATATCACCATATCTAGTTCCCAATGAAAAGCATGAGATATCATGGTGTCGCGGGTGTGGTGGACTTGTGGTATGGGTCATGATTTTTTATAATTTAATCATAGTCATAATTTAATTATGATCTATATTATTAGTTTATCATATACGTCGCATCACTTTGGTGTCGGTTTTGTTATCGGGCGTAGCGCGTTGTCTATTCTTTCGGTTATTTATTGTTCGGCGGCGAGAATCCGTGTTCAATGTACTGTTGCGAACGACTGATACTATCGGGCATAGCGCGTTATCTATTGTTTTGGTTACCTATTGTTTTCTTGCGCGTGTGATCGAGTGTGCACATGAAAAACAAATTAAATGGCTGGAAGGTGTGATGTCGCGGTAATTAGTTAGATTAGTTGGCCAACGAAAATATTGGGGGTGGATTTTGCTTTTTTTTTGAAATTTTTTGATGGTATGGGGGGGGGGGAGAAAGGAAAGGAAGGGGGGAGGGGTGTGTTGTGTTGTTATATATGTGTGTGTTGTTGAATGTGTTTTGTGTGTGTTGTTTTAGGGTGGCTCACCGTTTATATGAAAAAACGTAAACTTGACCACATGAAGCCAGAACAGCTCTTTTTTGGATCCATTTGGGGTCCCAAACAACTGTGTAAAATTTGGTAACGATTGGTTGTAAACCGGCTTCCCGCATTGCGTTTGAAATTTGTATGGAAATTAGTATGGGAAAACGTACTTTTTTGCATTTTCATCCCTAGAGACCCCATTTTTGCTTGGATCACGTAACTAATCAGTTATATGTATAGTCCATAATGTGCCTAACAACTTTGTCCAAAGATGTGCGGCGCTAAAATGTCCCTAAAAAAAGTTATAGCTTTTCTAAGATTGTTGGATCGAATTAAATACCGAAAATATTTTTTTCTGCCAACACTGCCAGTGTACCAATGGAAGCCAGATTTCAATCCGCAATAACTTTAGCGTTTCTTGTCTTATCGATTTGGAATGTTCAGATGAACTACTCATAAACATTTGCACAACTTTATGGGTGTATTTGGAGATGCTCTACCCCCCCCCCCCCCCCCCCCCATGCCAACCCAACCCCTCTCCCTCAATTCATAGTAATGGAAATACTGTTTCAAACTGAAATAACTTTAGTGTTTCTTATCTTGTCGAGTTGGTTTGTTTGTTGGTTTGTTTCAAAAACATTTAATCAATCTCATATGCCCAGTTGTTAGAGGGGGGGGGGGGGGGGGGGGCATACTATATTCCCTCCACCACCATCTCCGGAGTTTCTCATCTAATAGAGTCGGTACATTCGGATGAGCTATTTAAAAATTGATCAGTCTTATAGGCTTATGTCAATGATTTCGATACAAACAAATGAATCATACGTTTGGTATGATAGATTAGATCAATAGCTACAAAACCAGACCTATATGAACGCATAGCATGAATGTTTGCATTCATTCTTCTCTAAAACAAAAGAAGCGCTCCAAACGAAACCGTTTTTTCTATCTGCATCTGTATGCCGAAGTGATTTAAATGCCGTTTCAATGTGTGGTGATGGAATTGAACCTTGTATGACGTAATTTGCGTCAGGAAGCAGTGTTGTATTTTTAATAATATCTAAGCGATTTTTTGCTCTCCACCAAATATAAAGAAACCTATACTGCCTTTCTACGCATAATTGTCCCATGTGATGTTACTATCCACAAAATAATCAAAACTCAGGTCAATTTGTGCCACGATTATTAGAAATGCTTCGTTAGACAAGATTTTCAGTAGTTTTATGGAACTAAATGAATTCTGGTATGTCCTATTTATAGTTCATGATGAAATATATGATTGGAAGGAGTTTTCCAGCCACTAATAATGTTCCCTGATGTCATCACGTTTTCCGTGGGACAAATTGATCTGAGTTTTGGCTGTTTTGTGGAAAGTAACATGGGGCAATTATAAGTAGAACGGCAGTATAGCAAGGTACATGAATGTGGGAAACAAATATGATAGAAACTTTTCATTAGTTGTTCAACCTCGTTCGTAAAAGAGAGGCAAAGTTCGGGGTGCACTTAGTATGGCAGAAAATAGATCTTAAACTCGATGTACCTACGAACAAGTTGAAGTTGGTAATTTTCGGTGGAAATCGAAATTTTAATTTTTTTTTAATTTTCAGCAAGAATGACTCGATGCAAAAAGGCAAAATACATCATAGGAACCATTGAACAAAACAAAAACAGAAGTAAACGAAAACTTTATTCGCCAGTCTGGTCAGTGCAGTTAGTATTTGTAACGTTTAAGCAGTTTAAGTTTCAAAATGAACAAAAAAATTAAACATAATTTGAAGTTGTTGCGTTCGGATTTTGAAGTACCATATATTGGACCAATAAAAGAAGGATTACCTCAAAACGTGGTTCCGTATATAAAGGAAGTTCTTCAAGTTGTTTTTAATTTGCAACTTGTCGATAAGCTACCGATGGCTCAATGTATTTGTAAAGTGACCGACAACTTGTTATGCATGCCATTACCAGGTTATGAGTACAAAGCCAAATCTCATATCACTCGCCAAATTAAAAAGGTGATTCGTGGATGGCAAAGTAATTAAGTTTAATATATTGTAATTTGGAATAGGTTTGAACATTATTTGTTTGAAGGTTTGCAGCGTAATAAGAACCGG
This sequence comes from Aedes koreicus, assembly GCA_024533555.2. NCBI lineage: Eukaryota > Metazoa > Arthropoda > Insecta > Diptera > Culicidae > Aedes > Aedes koreicus. The sequence goes on from JAHHFK020003457.1 coordinate 211,199, forward strand.
AAAAGTGAAAGATATCTTAAGCAACGAAATGCATTTTTAAAGCTGATTGAAAATGAGTTGGATTGCGTTAAACCACACAGCAGCAAAATGGTACGTATTTTCGCTTAAATTAAATTATTCTTCCTTGATGACGTGATGGTTCATTGAATTTTATTCGAAATTCAGCTACTAAAAATTGCTAATAAAAAATTTCATTTTGGATGATTTGAATCTTACTTCATTCAAACAGGACATCAAACGAAAAAGGACATACGAGAATTTGAAGTTAGATGACCCTGATCCAGCCGAAACGCAATCACCAGAAACAGCGAATAAAAGAGTGCGAAACAACGAGTTGCTTCCTTGATTGTTGTCAATGATGTGGCTGAAAGAGGAGTGAAGCTAATCTCTGAATTCAACATGAAATCTACTCGAGACCCAAATCAACAGCAATATTTGCTTCAGGTGATCGAAGAACATCGAAAGAAGCACCCGTTGACATCATAAAATTAAAAAAATCGAAATATAATCATTAAAATCTTATAACATTTGTGTGCAAACGCCTGACTTTGTAAATTTAACCAAAACAATAAAAAAGTTGGAGAGAATCACTATCAAACTATAAAATGATTGAGCCAATGTTTTAGACTAACATATCTGAACATACCAACTCGATAAGATGAGAAACACAGAAGTTTAGGTAAGAGACGCGTTGGGAACTCGCGTCTCCAAATGTCTAAAATAAGAGTATACTCTCCTGGTCTTCTTTTTTTCTTATTTTTAGTAGTTCGTGTTTGTTTTGCCCCCGTCCCCCCTCACCACGATGAATCTCATCGTCGCCCAATGGTCACCAAGACGATCGAACACTAAAAGCAAACCCTGCATAACGCAAAAGTACTGGCGACAACTCTCTGATGAGACAAGAATAACTCCCTCCCAAGCTCCTCACCTGATCCTTCCCTGAAAAATATTACCCTTAACCTCGAGTAAACCGCGAGTAATCGGTCCATTCCTACTAGACGTAGTATTTAGTTATTCTTGTTAAACCACAGACAATGATTATCGGCTCCGTAAAGCTAACGCAATTGAGCCTTCCAAATAAACGAACTGGTTAAAAAAACACAGAAATTATTTCAATCTGTAACTTTACTTCCATCGATATTATTGAGGGGGGAGGAATCAGTATGTACCTCTTCTTCAATTACAAAAAATAAATTGAGCAAATGCTTTTGAATAGCTCATCCGAACGTACCAACTCCATTAGATGAGAAACTCCGAAGTTGGGGGTGGAGAGAATATAGTATGCCCCCTCCCTTTAACAACTGGGCATATGAGATAGAGCAAATGTTTTTAAATAACATATCTAAATAAACCAACTCGACAAGATAAGAAACACTAAAGTTATTTCAGTTTGAAACAGTAATTCCATTACTATGAATTGAGGGAGAGGGGGCGGGTTGGCATGGTGGGAGGGCATCTCCAAATACACCCATAAAGTTGTGCAAATGTTTATGAGTAGTTCATCTGAACATTCCAAATCGATAAGACAAGAAACGCCAAAGTTATTGCGGATTGAAATCTGGCTTCCATTGATACACCGGCAGTGTTGGCAGAACAAATCATTTTTAGCAATTAATTCGAACCATCGATCTTTGAACACCTATAACTTTTTTAAGGAACGTTTTAGCGTAGTACTTTTTTCGACAAAGTTGTTAGGCACATCCTGGACTATACTTTTAACTGATTAGTTAAAGGTTTCATGCTAAACTGAGGTCTCTAGTAATGAAAATTCAAAAAAGTATGTTTTCCCATACTAATTTCCATACAAATTTCAAACGCAATGCGGGAAGCAGGGCTACAACCAATCGTCCCCAAATTTTACACGGTTGTTTGGGACCCCAAATGGATCCAAAAAAGAGCTGTTCTGAAAAAATGATCATGTTGAGCCACCCTAATAAATCGGACATGTTTTTCGTTAAAATTACCCAACTTTTGACAAATAAAAAATAGCCACACAATTAGTTTAGCAAAAACATGCAAAAACACTTCGTTTGAAGATCTTTTTTTCCTAACAATTGAAACTAAAAAGTTAGAATAAAAAACTGATTTTTAGGGACACCCTAATCCACACCAGCAAAATAGCTCCGAACTAAAGCATCAAGCGCTGGTCAACTGATTTGCAGACACTAAACACGGTATTTGTCGGTAGTTTTAGTTTCTTGGCAAGAGCGCGTACCGATAAATTCGGATTTTGCTGCCGTTCGTACAAAATTCACTTGATTCGACGCCATTTTAATGATTGTAACAAGAATGTAAACATGTTGCACCACGAAATAAAGTGGAGAGTTTCAGCTGTCGTATAAATGAAACGTTTCAGCGATCCGTGAAATAATTCAAAATCCACACTGAAAGAAAAGTGTCCGAAATTTAACGTGGATAGGCTTTATTCAGCTAAACAAATGCATGTTAGGCTATAATAATGCTTATTCTGTTTTAAATCATTTGATATTATTTATTAGGCAAAGCTCTCATCATATTAGAGGTACAATGGTAAAGACCCATCATATTAGATTCATCTTGAAATTTAGCGAACGAATATCTGAAAACACAACCATTTCATGCAGGATACTTCAGTTACTATTCAGCAGTATATGTGATAAAAGTTTGGCCTGTAAAATCTTCGTAGATTTTAGTTTGTAGATGTGTCTTTGAAAACTCGAAGTCACCATGCTAGAAGGCCATGATAGTGATCAATATTGGAATTAAATTTGGCTCCCGAAGCCTTTGCAGCGGAATTTGCCATCGTTGCTGGAGAGTAGAAGGACTTCCCAAATCAATTTGCATTATGTGAAGAGATTCGTCTGTAAATATTCGGATTTATCTTCTGATGCTAAAAATCTTTGTCAAATTTCAATACAACGACTAGACCTTTTGGCTGAGATTATTTGGAGGTCCTAACAATTCATCGTTCAGAACAGTCCCCATTGGCTCTTCTTGTGCTCCTTGATGTGCACGGTCACGGGAACGTGCTTCTCGACGTACACCGGTTTGTGGACATACACTGGAACGGGCTTCTCAACATGAACTGCGTAGGGTTTTGGCACTTGGACGTACTCCTTTTGGACAACTGGGACCTTGACCTCAACTGGGTATGGTACTGGCCGGTCAACGTGGTATGGGACCTTCTTCTCGACATAGACTGGCACTTTCTTCTCCACGTAGACTGGGACCTTCTTCTCGACATGCACTGGGTAGGGGACCTTCACCTCAACCGGAACGTGCTCCTCGACCTCAACTGGGTAAGGAACTGAACCTTTAAAGCCTGTCCACGTTAAATTTCGGACACTTTTCTTTCAGTGTAGATTTTGAATTATTTCACGGATCGCTGAAACGTTTCACTTATATGACAGCTGAAACTCTCCACTTTATTTCGTGGTACAACATGTTTACATTCTTGTTACATTCAGTAAAATGGCGTCGAATCAAGTGGAAGTGCGCAAACGCATTTTGTACGAACGGCAGCAAAATCCGAATTTATCGGTACGCGATCTTGCCAAGAAACTAAAACTACCGAAAAGTACCGTGTTTTGTGTTTGCAAATCATTTGACCAGCGCTTGACTGTGGATCGGAAGGTTGGAAGTGGAACAAATCGAAAAGTATGCTCCCGACAAATGGACAAGAAGGTGGTAGCCATTATTGAGAAAAATCCCAATCTTTCTGTGCGAAATGTGGCTCGCAAAGTTGGGAAGTCAAAATCATACGTACAAAAAGTGAAGCAGAGGCAAGGACTGAAGGCGTACAAAGTGAAAAAGGTGCCCAACCGTGATGACAAGCAAAATTTCACTGCAAAAAGTCGTGCTAAGGAGCTTTACACCAATTTTTGCAAACATTTTCTTGTATCATAATGGACGACGAAACATACGTACTCGAAGACTTTAAACAGCTTCCGGGTCTGGCTTTTTATACCGCAATGCAAAGGAACGCCGTTGCCGAGCATTTCCGGACAAAGAAGGTGTCCAAATTCCCGAAGAAGTATTTGATTTGGCAGGCCATATGTAGTTGTGGTCGAAAATCTAAAAGTTTCGTCTCTACCGGCACTATCAATAAGGATGTGTACGAGAAAGAATGTCTGCAAAAGCGGTTGCTACCGTTTATCAGAAGCCACGACTCTCCAGCTCTGTTTTGGCCTGATTTGGCCTCTTGTCACTATGCGAAATCCGTCCTGGAATGGTATAAGGTACAAGAGGTCAAATACGTGCCAAAAACAGCCAATCCACCAAACTGTCCAGAACTTCGCCCAATAGAGAAGTACTGGGCTCTAGTTAAGCGGAAACTCTTCGAAACTAAGAAGAAAGCAAATGGTACCGATGATTTCAAGAGAAGATGGAGAATCGTCACGGCGGGCGTATCTGAGGATACCGTACGGAACCTGATGGCGGGTGTACCACAGAAAGTTCGAGAATTTTACAGAAAGAAGGATTAACATCTTAATCAACTGTTTCTAATGTAGATTATTGTGAAATAAACAATCGGTTTTGTTGAATTATGTGTTTTTTTTTTTTTGCTGCTATTATTTTGGTGTCCGAAATTTAACGTGGACATACGAGGTTAAACTTGAACATAATGAAGACCGGATGAAATTTAAGTTATTCCTTCATGAATTTTCGAACTTTGGATCGAATGCTCTTCATCAAGTTCCGGACAAGTGTTGCATCGCATTTTTTGGTCGCTTGAGCCCAAATTTTTTTTGAACTCCTGCATGTTCCCAGCTGCCTTACCAGTCTTTTTGAAGACCCTATTCACGATTGCCCAGTAACGTTCGATGGGTCGAAGCTGAGGGCAATTTGGTGGATTGATATTTTTCTCAACGAAATCTATACCCTTTTCAGCAAGCCAATTTAGAGTGGCTTTGGCATAGTGAGCCGACGCTAAATCCGGCCAAAACAGTGGAGGTGTACTATGCTTCTTATATAAAGGCAACAATCTCTTCTGGAGACACTCAGATCGATAGATTTCCGCATTTATAGTTCCGGTAGTGTAAAAAATGGTTGACTTCAAACCACAGGAACATATTGCTTGCCATACCAGTACCTTTCGACCGAATTTCTCCACTTGAATCGACCTGTCCGCATCGCTCACATCCTCCCCAACGACGGCAGTAAAGTATTGTGGACCTGGAAGGGTTTTTGAGTCCTCCTTTACATAGGTCTCATCGCCCATCAAAACGCATACATCCGGACGCTGCAAAAGACGCGAATACAATTTCCGGGCCCTTGTTGCTGCTCGCTTCTTCTGTTCTGCACTTTGTTTCGAGATTTTCTGCTTCTTGTAGGTCTTCAGGTGGTTTCGCCTCTTGATACGCTGGATCATTCCGACACTCGTTCCTGCTTTTTTGTCCAAATCACGTATTGACATTGATTTGTTCTTCATGATTAGAGATACCACTTTCTGCTCCAGTTTCGGGTTGGAAGAACCGGGTTTTCTGCCTCTTCCTGGTAGCTCATCCAAAGAATAGTGTTCCCCAAACTTATTAATGATTGTTTTAACACTCGCATGATGAATTCCAAACCGCTTCGCCAATTTTCGCATAGTAATACCCTTTCTCACTTAGCCATGTGTCCAGAACCTTAATTTTCACTTCCTTTTCAATACGCGACATTTTGAAAACGCAGAATTTGAACCGCACAAACAAGTAAACAAAAGAAAGCTGACAGTCAAACGCACAGCATGCAGTGTTCAGAGCATAAAATACCATCACAAATACATGCGTACAACGCAAATGTATGTGGATAGCTTATATTCGATACACTCCTTATTGCATTAAATTTTAGAATTAAGTGCTCTTAGTGCAATTTTTTACTTTAAAGCATGATCTACTTTTGCTCCCCACTTCAAATCTGCAAGTGAACGAGTTGAAAATAAGATTTTCTTTTGCCAAATCCTCATAAACGAGTAACGAACAATTCAAATTGCTCTTTTTCTTTTGAATTCATTTCACATTTACAAAATTTTAGAGTGTCCCATTAATTTTTTACCGAACTTTGAAATAGCTGAACGTTTAGTAATCCAATTTAGTAGATTTTAGTAAAAATTTGAAAAATTCCAGTAATTTTTTTACCGAATACTGTAAAATTTTCTTTTTTTGTATGTAAATTTCATTCCATGTTTGAAACTTCAATAACCCCACCCCCTCCGCTACAAAATAATTTTGCACTTTTTGCAATAAAAAAAAAAAATCAATTTTTTTTATAAAAGAACTTTGAATAGCAATATTGTGCATTAGGCTTAATAGATATTAAACTGAAAAACTGGACAAGTGGCAGACGCAGAGAATTATATTTGGAGAGCAAAGTGTATGCACTGACGGATTATTCTGTTTTTTTCAGGGAATATAATTTGAATAGCAGTGCATTTTTCAAACGATCATTCGAAAACTGATATCCCCAATGCAGTTAGAATCAGACATAATCCCATAGATAGAAAGCATCACTTTTAAAATCAGTCAAACAAAAAGTTTTTTTTTTCAAATTTTAAAAGCATAATATCTTGTCTCATCTTGAATTTTGTAAAGTGTAGCATATTCCTCGAGAGAACATTTCAGAAAAAATAGATATTTCAATCCCATTTATTTCCTTTTGCATTTTTATAAATGAAAATTATTCCACATCCAATTGCATCACAGAAAAAAACATAAGCAAGAGAAAATTACCCATTGAAGTATTATCTCTTTGACCTTTCATGTTAGTAGATCACCTTTTCGTAGTGCATTTTGAGGTATCGAATCTAAAAGGGAAGCCTAGTGGAAATCAATTCAACAATGGGGTTGTACGCAAAGTTGACGTAGGACTACGCAGCAATCTAATTCCCATACACGTCAGGGCCATCCGCTAATTGATTTAAGTCAGTCCTGAAAAGGGCCAAGAAAAATCTATTGTACACTCTTTAGAAAGCATTTGGTGGCTCTTAATTATGATACGGCCCGGTTGTATTTTCTACGATGGTTGAGAGGGCCACTATCTCTAACGCGTAGAAGATAGTTATGGATCTGTTGGTTCATTGGTTGTTCCAACGCGCTTTGCCATTAACTCCAGGACGCGGCGACAAAAGCAATGCCATGTTCAGCCGTGGGCGCTGTAATGGAAATTTCAAACAGCACAAGGAAAAAATCTTTCAAACGAACTCTTCAGTTGGCAAACTTATTTGGGTCGTCCTGAAAAGGACGGATTTAGATGACGGGGAAGAAACAGTTCGCGATTGAACTTGGACTTTCTTTCTTGGTTCATCTCGTGGGATGATTGATTCTTGTCTCGTTATCATAGGCGGCTTTTTCCCGCCAAATCGTAGGCTTCAGCAGCCATGTTTCTCACAGTGAGGTTGACGGGAGCATCGGCAACAACAGCCAACTGCACAACGCCTCTCTGGGCAACGACTGCTTGCCGCCGCCAACTGCGATCTTAAGACCACTGCACAGCTTAACGACTGTCGTAAGACTGAATCAAAATGTTCCGCTAAGAGCTATTAGGTAAAGGGGTCGGATGCTAGTGCACAAAAGAAGGCGGTACCAACGAAGGCAATGTGATACAAATTGCACCAAAGGGGACGAAATTCAGTTATTGCGCCACAATAATTAGTTTTAATTACTGCACGCTAGACGGATGATTTTCTTAACAGAAATATCCCTTAATTACTTGCTATCACCAGCAACTAATCCGCTATGCACAACTAGGAATTAAAATGAACTCTACTAAATGGTCGGTCGGACGTGTTGCAGTTCGGCTCGCATTATCCATGTTAGAATTTCGTTCGGTGCTTGTTCATTTACTCCGGGACGCGGCGTTTAAAGCAATGCTATTTGCAGCTGAGGCGCGGTAATTGAAATTTCAAACACAAGAGAAAAATTCAACCAAACTCTTTAATTGGCAAACTGATTTGGTCGTCCTGAAAAGGACGGATTTAGTTGACGGGGGAGAAACATGGTTCGCGATTGAACTTGGGTTTTCTTCTTGGTATTCTTGGTTTATCTCCTCTTCGTGCGGGTGACCATTTGCAGGTGACGTGGGATGATCTTTGTCTCTTTGTCACGGGTGGCTTTTTCTCGTAGGCTTCAGCAGCAAGGTTGACGGGTGCATCAGCACCAACGCCTCTCAGAGCAACGACTGCTCGCCAGTACACCCTCTATGGTGCATGCTGCCGCCAACTGCGATCCTACAGCCACCAGCCACTGCGCAATTCCACGACAGTCGTAAGACTGAATCAAAATGTACTGCTAAGAGTTGTTATGAAATGGCGTCGGATACTTTTGCACGAAAGAAGGCAATGTGATACAAATTGCACCAAAGGGGACGAAATTCAGTTATTGTGCCACAATAATTAGTTTTAATTACTGCATGCTAGACGGATGATTTTCTTAACAGAAATATGGCTTATGTTCTTGCCATCACCACCAACTAATCCACTATACACAACTAGGAACTAAAATGAACTCTACTAAATGGTCGGTCGGAACGTGTTGCAGTTCGGCTCGAATTATCCGTTCTAGAATTTCGTTTGTTGGTTGTTCAACGTGCTCGTCAATTACTCCAAGATGTGGCGTTCAATGAAGGCTATGTTCAGCCGGGGAGTTGTAATTCAATTTCAATCAACACAAGAGAAAACCTTAACCAAACTCTTTAATTGGCTAACTGATTTGGTCGTCCTGAAAAGGACGGATTTACTTGACGGGGGAGAAAGATGGTTCGCGATTGAACTTGGGTTTTCTTCTTGGTCTTCTTGGTTCAACTCCTCGTCGTTGCGGGTGACCATCTTCAGGTGACGTGGGATGTCAAGGGTGGCTTTTTCCCGCCAACTCGTAGGCTTTGGCAGCGAGGTTGACGGGAGCATCAGCACCAACAGCCAACTGCACACAAGCCTCTCTGGGTAACGAATGTTCGTCAGTGCACCCTCCAATGTGCCTGTTGCTGCCAACCGCGTTCCTTCAGCAGATTTATGCACAGCTTCACGACTGCCGTAAGACTGAATTAAAATGCCAAGGTATACCCCTTATATAACATTCTTGACTGCCTTGGGGACGTTCATTACTTAAATATGAAGTCTGTGCTAGGATTATACTGTGCATTTGGTAAATTTACCTTGAAAAATCGACATTATAAGACATCACCTTGTATTTACGTTATTTTCAATAGCCTTATTTTGAAAATCAATCAATTCCAATTTGAAAATTGATGCGTAGAAATATTCCAGATAGATTGGTGCAAAGATTTTGTAAATCGGTCATGAAATGAATTATTTATTAACGTTCAAAACCTAAGCATATTTCGTGACGCTCCAAATATTTGTACTCGCAACGTGTACCCCTGTATTAAAAACAAAGACGTAGTCCTACGTCAAAAATGACGTCACCCGAAAAGCAACGTCGCGAATTGATTTTGCGCAAGCACCTGGAAAATCCTCGACGGTCTCATCGAGACATCGGAAAACAACTCGGAATCGTGCAGTCAACGGTGAGTCGTGTGATTCAACGTTACTGCGAAACTCTGAGCATCGAACGGAAAGAGAAATGCGGTCAGAATGGATGTTCTATTAGTGATCAGGAGCACAAGCGTGTAGTGAAAGCGTTTAAGCGGACTCCCAATGCTTCGGTCAGGGATGTGGCCAAAAATTTGAATCTGACCAAGTCTTTCGTTCAGAGAGCCAATGACTGGGAAGCATACGTACAAAGTGCAGAAGGCTCCAAATCGTGACGAACGGCAAAATACGGTGAGAAAGTCACGGGCCCGGAAACTGTACACCCAGATGCTGACGAAGCCTCATTGTCTCATTGGCGGACTTCTGGCAGCTTCCGGGGCTACTGTTCTTCACCGGCCAGCACAAGTATGAGGTTCTGGAGGAAGTAAAGAAGCAGACATTTTCAAAGTTTGCCAAGAAATACATGATTTGGCTAGCGATCTGCCCATGTGGCATACGGAGTGCGCCGTTCGTGACTACGGGGACTGTAAACGGGGAGATCTACCTCAAGGAGTGTCTACTATTCAAATGTTGTCCTGGAGTGGTACGAAGCCATAAATACTGGGCTATTATGAAGCAGGCACTACGGAAGCATCCCAAGGAGGTCAAATCTGAGGAAGACATGAAGAAAAAGTGGGTTTCCGTACAGAAGAAACTGCAGCCAGATGTTGTACAGAACCTAATGAGTGAAGTTAGGCGTAAGGTGCTAGCGTACGGTTATGGTATTGTAGTTGAATAAAATAAATACGCCAAAAGCTTATTAATGGGTTATATTTTATTGTCTGAAAGTTTGAAAACGGATCGGTCAACTAGGTCATTTAGTACAGTGTTTTTTTTTTCGTGATGCAATTTGATGTGGGACACCCTTTACATTCTAAGGCATTGTAAATTTTTTTTTAAAATAGAATATTTTTATTTTTTCAAATAATTCACTTATTTGAATTTTCCCCGGAAATAGTTACGACATATTTTTTTCATCATTATTTCTTGTGCACATGTAAACGTAAAGGGATTGGGTATATAAAGTTACGAGCAACCATATTGTCAAATTGTCTTTAAAGTGTTAAAATTTACAATTCGCATCTAAAACTGTGAGTTAAGATTTGCAATTACAGTCAGACTTTGCTAAGTCAAACACATTAAATGATATTTTTTTTTTAAATACCAACCTTTCAACTGTTATTGATGTCAATGATCTGAATTTGCATTATACTTACCCATAATTACGCCTAACACAACGCCACTCAGTGTCACTAGGATCAGTTTATTCTCGGACACAAACCGCACCCAGGCCGACTGCGACTTGACGGTAGGAGTGTTCCGTTGGCTTTCGCCTTTCAAAAATTGCTGCTCACTCTGTGCCATCCCATTAGCTGAATACGTTTCAGAGTAATAGTTAAACTGCAAAAACAAAATAAAACAATGTTAATAAATCACCTTTGCACTTAAATCACGAACAACCATTGATTTCGAAACGGATTGTAGCAGTTAAGCACCCTTCGGGATACTTTGCGCGTGCTGCACTGACCGTTTGCGCCCAATAATAGCTAATAGACACATGACACGCGCCCGTCCAGCCATATCATCCGCAATTTCCATTTCAATGATGTTGACAGCGAAATGAACCTAATACAACACAACATTTGTATGTAGCTCACTCTCATGACGGTCGCGCGTCCCGTTAAATTAGCCTCGTATGGTTTTCATGTTTGCAAACAAAAATTAAATTAAATGTAATCGAGTGAAATGTGCGACCAAGACTACAATTGCAATCAATCAGCGAACAAGCAATCTAGTATGTATCTAGTCCCCGATGCGTATTCAAATGAGCAGTTGTCTACAAATAGACCAGCAATAATAGTTCACTTGATGAGTTAATGGAACAGGACATCGCACTGCCTGCGTTCGATCAAGTGACAATGTTTTTAATCAAAATTGAAAGTAGATAATATCTTAATGAGTAAATAGGGTTCTCGGAAATGTCATCGCCCCGACATGCCCGATTAAACATTGAACGGAACAGCTGATTCTTGAGCGAGTTATTATGTAAACAAACAAAAAACAGTTACCCCCTGACGAACTCACGAGGGGGGGGAACCCCCTTGGCAAAAATATCCCGTTTTTTATATCGGGGGCGAAAATTTTTACCGAGTGGGGGGGGGGGTGGGTGGGGAAAAGCCCCCCCCCTTTTTAAACATTTTTTTTCGATGGAGGTGGTGTGTTGACGGTAATTATTTACATTTCCGCGTTCTAAGAATATATATATCTCTTTTTATTTTTTTTGTTTGTGGCGATTAATTTCCATTAAAAATTTTTTTGGTTTTTCCTCTTTCAAGGAGGGAGGACGGGGGGGCGGGGTGGTTTGGGGTTGGCGGGTGAGGGGAGCGCCTCGCTCTCTCTCTCCTACCTTGTGATCAAAAAGTTCCGGTAATTTGAAAAAAAAACGCATTTATTTCAATTTTTAATTGATATCTTTATTATCGCCTTCAAAGTACTCGCCATTAGAGGCAACACACATATGCCAGCGCTTTATCCAATCATCCATACATTTTTTATAGGCCGATGAATGTATGGCTTTCAGTTCTTACAGCGAATTCTTTTTTATCGCATCAATCGATTCAAAACGCCTACCTCTGAGCGGAATTTTCAGTTTTGGGAAGAGAAAGAAGTCGCACGGGGCAAGGTCTGGTGAATATGGTGCTTGTTTGATGGTATTGGTGGAGTTCTTGGCCAAAAATTCACAAATAGTGAGCGCGGTGTGTGATGGAGCGTTATCGTGGTGTAAAATCCACGAATTATTGCGCCACAATTCTGGCCTCTTCTTTCGAATTGCCTCACGCAAACGTCTCATAACTTGTAAATAATACTCTTTGTTAACCGTTCGACCTTCTGGAAGGAATTCAGAATGGACGACACCGCGAAAATCAAAGAAAACGGTCAGTAAAACTTTAATTTTGGAGCGACTTTGTCGTGATTTTTTTTGGTTTCGGCTCATCTTCGGCGCGCCATTCGGACGATTGTTGACTTGTGAGCATATCAAATTCATATACCCACGTTTCATCACCAGTTATGATGCGTTCCATGAATGTGGGATCGCTATCTGCGTTCGCAATCATCTGTTTAGCGACCTCAACTCGATGCTGTTTTTGCAAAAAATTCAGCTCTTTTGGAACAAGTCGTGCTTCAATGCGTTTCATGCCCAGAATTTCCGTCAAAATGTGTTCGGTCGATCCAAATGAGATATCAAGGAGTGCAGCTATCTCCCGAATGCTAATTGAGCGGTTTTCCATAACTAAATTCTTCACGGAAGCGATGTTTTCATCGGTAGTTGAGGTCGATGGTCGTCCAGAACGCGGCATGTCACTCACGCTTTCACGGCCTTCTTTAAAGTCTTTGTGCCAAACAAATGTACGATTTTGTGACATAGAGTCCTCACCAAAGGCTTTTTGCAACATTCTGAGCGTTTCCGCTGCAGAAAATCCGTTTGCAACACAAAATTTCACACAAACGCGTTGTTCCAATTTTTTATCCATGGTAAAAATCGCCGAGCGTCTATTTTTCGACTAACAAAAGCAGTTGTCAAAACAAAACAAATGGATAATTTGCTCTCACACTTTGACAGAATATCAGAACTAGTGTTGCCATCTTACACTAAAAAGATTTTACCGAAAAAATAAAGGCGGCCTTTTTAAATTGAAAATTACCGGAACTTTTTGATCACAAGGTATATCTGTATCTGCGCAACACAGTATCGTTTTTTGACGTACGACGACGAACAGCACGTGCTGTATCCCCATCTATCTACGCTGTCTTTCGCGGGTGAATAAATGTTTATATTTTTAGTGTCTGTGGTGGGGGCGCATATCGCTATGTATATGGCGTGGGGGTGCGCGTTCTTGTGCTCGTTTTATTGTATTTGGTCTCGGTTCATTTCATTCGTCCTTAACCTTCACGGAATGGAAATTTTCGGCTACGGATGAAAGACGGATACCTAGACCGTTAACGATAAGCCATCGGTTTTGCGTTGTTGACAGGGTTGAGATGGAACGACTTATTTTTGTGTACAGCTTTTCCAATCAAGGAAAATGCAATGTCAGCCACGGGTTGAAGAGGAGTGTACGGATAGGCTCATTATTGCCACCACGGTGCAAGGCATTATGCAAAATTGCAAAGTGTAAAATGTAAACCACGTAAACACCCTACCTGGGATAATGGGCCATGAGCTTACGGGTCGAAAAAATCAATATCGAACGGTGTTATTGTTTATTTCAGGCCCGTTGATTGCAATTGTGGGTGTTGTTTGCTTTAACAAGTTTGTTTTTCATTAGACAACAGACGATGATGGGTGGATTTGCTGATTGGAACTGTGCAGCAGATACAACCGAAGGAGATGTTATCCGCAAGCATAGCTCATGGAGCTCTTATGTAGATCTATGTAGATTATAGCGATGCATTTCCTGTCACCGTTTGTTGGCGTACTGGCAATAACATAAGATTGAGGATGATGTATTCTGACTTCTCGAATGCACTACTCACAGGACTGCTGCATATTTCGTTCCACAGTGCTTGAAAGGTTTCAATTTAAGTCCTTATTAGCTTTTCAAAATTGAACTAATTTAGTTTGAAACTGGCTTCGCTCAAACGATTAGTAGTTCGTATAGGAACTACTACACTCTGACAATTCGCCATATTATATCTATTTCGAAAATGTTCCACTGAACTAATAGAACAGAAGTTGCTAACCATAGATATCGCTGGTTGTTTTAAAATTATGCTGAATCAATTGTCATGCAAACAGTTGTTGGATTTTCTGACAAATTGAATAGAGCACAAAAAGCATGGCTACTTTGTCACACTGCATTATACAGTGTTGCTGGCTAATGGCCCAAACACAATGTGGACGGAATACGGAACGAAAACGGCATGTTTGACAGATGTTGCAAATGACTACGATAGGTCCATCTAGAATCGGCTTGGATCTAGCCTGATTTCTTTCCGACAAGCAGGCTTACTCAGGTCGGGCTTTTCCGCTGACGTCGCCGTTCCGCATCCGTTCTCATTGTGTTTGGGCTGTAAGAGGCTCTTATAAACCACGTAGACTTTTCTGAGGATTTTCAAAAAAATGTTTGGAGTAAAGTCTACAATGGCGAGGAGGGGTCTGGGATTTTCAAAAATTAGTCTCCGTGGTTTATGCACAGGCCCTAAGAAGCTGCTTGATTATGCAAAAATATTATCATTGCCAAACATCCTTGATTCGAGTACTACTTTACCCATGCCCTTTCGCTCAATTTTCAATACTTCTATTCTATTTCCAACCTACCGTACACTGACAGAATTTTCAACACTTTCTCTTCATATCTTTCCTTCTAGCAAACATGACTGTCTACTCTTGGTACTTCATGGTGATGAGCGAGACATCTCCTTCTACATCATAATCGTTACTCCACGCTCAGAGAATACAAACATATCAATTAGAGTATTTATTAATTGCATATTTCATATTTTATTGATTTATTTAAATATTATTTGATGTTTTCATTTTCATTACATAATTTTTTCCACTTATTTTATTACTGTCATTAATTTTATTTGTTTAACTTATTTCATTAATTTTATTTTATGCTTCATTGCATATTTCTCTTTATTATTATTTTTTCATTTAATCATTGAAGTTAATTCTATTGGGCTGCAAAATGGTGAGTAGACAACTGGGATGGAGCGTGCGTGCGTCCCCGCAACATAGCTATGGTCCTCACAAGTTCCTACCTCATGCTTCCACGGGTCAAGAGATGACAAAGACCGCCAGCTAAGGGTTGCGTACTTAGCTGGTAGTGCAGCCTGGGCACTGTTGTCCTTCTGACTTCAGCTAGATTGAGGAGGTGCGTGCTGAGCGTCTGTCCACCAAGAAGGTGCGGCTCAAACAGCGTCTGTCCTGGCATCCAACGGTTGAGTAAGAAACGCTGTATCGCGTCAACTATACATTAGGTGGCATCCGCACCAAGGCGATGTAGGCAGCGTAGCCCCGGTAAAGTAGCATGCTGAAATCTTACCCTACCACGAAAAATGGAAGTATTCTTTATACGGTATATAATTTCAGATCATCCATGGAATTCCCAAGTGTTGAATAATAATTTTGAATTGTTTTCTTCCCCCGTGGCTATGATAATGCAAGTTCGTTTACAATTGCAGCAGGATCAGCAGACATGCAGGCATTACAAATATGATTGTTATTATCATTTTATATTATAACATCCCTTCACAATTTTTTTTTATACTATTTTCAGCTTCGCATTTGCATCGTTGTAAGTTTTAGCCCATCTAACTCACGTTATGTATTTGAAAAGATGGGATGGTTTTTATATTTTTTAGAGAGAGGATTATGTACGACAAATTCTTCAAAAAAAATTCTTCGTCCAAAATAATTAATTCAAAAACTAACATTGTTTATGATCCTACATTTTCTATTTTACAGACAAAAAGAATCATTTATGGGCCCAGTAGGAAAAAAGAGTTATC
Organism: Aedes koreicus; assembly: GCA_024533555.2. Lineage (NCBI taxonomy): Eukaryota > Metazoa > Arthropoda > Insecta > Diptera > Culicidae > Aedes > Aedes koreicus. The sequence continues at coordinate 227,199 of JAHHFK020003457.1, forward strand.
GAAGAATTTCCTGTCACTTAGTTAAAAAAAATGTTTTCTCGTTTTGGATTTATTGAGTTTCCGTTTTTGGGCAGTAATAATACTCATATGAAATTTATCTCGCATTATTGTTTGCTTAAATTTTCTTTGCTATTTTGCAAGGCTGCCAGGTGATCAATTTTATTTCATTATATCACGTTGGAATTTTCGCTATTTTAGAGTTTCAATCATCTAAGATCGCAGCGGAAGAGGCAAATAGCGGCATTTAATTGTTATATGTACATTATGTAGTATTTCTTTACAACATCGTACTATTTCCATCCAACAATAAATTGAATTAATAAATGTTAGGAACCACAGAACTCTACACTTTAACATTTTACAACATTTCTTGCATTTCAGGATCAACCGAATGAAGATCATATATTATAGATACGAATGCTTGTAGTATTTTTCATTTACATAAATATATACACTATTATATAAATATTTCATGGGAATGGGAGGGACCATCAGGGCACCCGATTGAAGCACTCTGGATGGGGAGAGTGGGAATGCCAACTCCCCCTTGCTAACAGTTTGAGAATAGAGGGCGGGCTGTTCTCCCCGCCCATTGGGGCATCCTCATGTTAGATAGCTCGCTCTTTTGACCAATTGTTCAATCTTGTTGTTGGAAGGAGATTCTTTATATCCCTGTGGATACGTATAAGTGATGTTGCATATCGATCCACCCAACTCCTTTTTGGCCCTTCATACAATGGCATGATTAGGATAATCAGTGGTTATTAAAGCTTGATCAAGTCTAACAGAGAGGAGAGCCCATTGCTGTCGGACTTAGTTTCCGTGCTACAATGGGTGGTAGTACATATCATACATCATACATCATACATTGAAGTTAATTCTATTCATGCATTTAATTAATTTACCTTACTAATTCCATTTATTTGAAATATTACATTTAATACATATATTTTCTTAATTTTATGTATTTCACTTTTTTATTGATTTTGTTAATTTATTTGATTTCAGTTAAATATTATTAATTTCACTAAACTAAATTATGTACTTGATGTATTTTATGTCCTTTATGTATTTAATGTATTTTATGTATTTTATTTTATTTCTATAACTTCGTACTTCTTTGTTTTTTTTTAAAATAATGATTTGTTTTATTCAGTAAATATTTATTTAACCACAATGTATAAAAAACTTTATTTATTTAATTAATTTTATTGGTTTTATTCATTTGCATTATATCATTTGTTATATTGAATTTATAAATTTTATTTTTTAAATAAATTTTACGAAACTAATTTACTTTTTCGTTGCATAATTTTTTGTGCATTTTTGCATCTTGTTTGGTTCCATTTATTTCATTCACCTCGTATATTGTAACAATTTTATGTATTTCATAAATTTTGTTTATCTTTATTTGCCATTTACTCAAACTTATTTTATTAACTTTTTATACCTCCATTTTTGTTTGGGACTTTAATATTATCGTTGTAATTTATTTTCTAAATTAAATTTTATTATTAATTCATTGATTATTTTAAGTCATCAAATTTATATTATTATTCTTAGTTTGTTTGATAGATTTTATTCATTGAATTCATTAAATTGATTCTATTTCAATTATTTATTTTTTATATTCTTGTTAGTTTTTTGTTATTTTTGCATCTATTTTTATAAATTTTATATCGAGTATAAGCACACGACACTGAAGAAGTCTGCACATTGTAGACGAAATACGCGTATCTGTCAAGATAAGCAACAAAGGTAGTTGGAATTAAATGGAAATTACTAATCATTCTTCTTATTTTCTAGTTAAATTTTATATTCATTTCATTTAAAAAAATTATTTCATTAATTTTATTTTGTTAATAATTCAATTCATTTTTTTTTTATTTTTCTGTTATGTTTGAACATACATCAAGTTTTTGCTATTATTTGTAATTGCATCTAATTTATTTATCTTATTTATTTGCCTCATTTATTTGCTTCTTTTGCTTCATTTGCTGCATTTGCTCCATATGCTTCATTTGCTTCATTTGCTGCATTTGCTCCATATGCTTCATTTTCTTCATTTGCTTCATTTGCTTCATATGCTTCATTTGCTTCATTTGCTTCATTTGCTTCATTTGCTTAATTTGCTTCATTTGCTTAATTTGCTTCATTTGCTTCCTTTGCTTAATATGCTTAATTTGCTTAATTTGCTTCATTTGCTTCATTTGCTTCATTTGCCTAATATGCTTTATTTGCTTAATTTGAATTTGCTTAATTTGCCTAATATGCTTAATTCGGTTAATTTGCTTAATTTGCTCAATATGCTTAGTTTGCATCATTTACCTAATTTGCTCAATTTGCTTAATATGCTTAATTTGCTTAATTTAATTAATTTGCTTGATTTGCTTAATTTGAATAGTTTGATTGTGTTGATTAATTTGTTTAATTTTATTAATTGAACTAATTTTATGAATTTTATGAATTTTATTCATATTAATCAATTCATTTAATTCAGTTTTTCATTTTATTCCTTTGATTTACATTAATAATTTTATAATACTAATTTTATTAATTTTATTAATTTTATTAATTTTATTAATTGTATTAATTTTATTAATTTTATTAATTTTATTAATTTTATTGATTTTATTATTTATATTAATTTTATTAGTTTTATAAGTTTTATTAATTTTATTAATTTTATTAATTTTATTAATTTTATTAATTTTATTAATTTTATTAATTTTATTAATTTTATTAATTTTATTAATTTTATTAATTTTATTAATTTTATTAATTTTATTAATTTTATTTAATTTATTCTATTAATTCTATTAATTTTATTAATTTTATTAATATTATTAATTTTATTAATTTTATTAATTTTATTAATTTTATTAATTTTATTAATTTTATTAATTTTATTAAATTTTATAAATTTTATAAATTTTATAAATTTTATTCATTTTATTTATTTTATTCATTTAATTCATTTTATTCATTTTATTCATTTTTTGCATTTTATTCATTTTATTCATTTTATTCATTTTATTCATTTGATTAATTTTATTAATTTTATTAATTTTATTCATTTTATTCATTTTATTCATTTTATTCATTTTATTCATTTTATTCATTTTATTCATTTTATTCATTTTATTCATTTTATTCATTTTATTCATTTTATTCATTTTATTCATTTTATTCATTTTATTCATTTTATTCATTTTATTCATTTTATTCATTTTATTCATTTTATTCATTTTATTCATTTTATTCATTTTATTCATTTTATTCATTTTATTCATTTTATTCATTTTATTCATTTTATTCATTTTATTCATTTTATTCATTTTATTCATTTTATTCATTTTATTCATTTTATTCATTTTATTCATTTTATTCATTTTATTCATTTTATTCATTTTATTCATTTTATTCATTTTATTCATTTTATTCATTTTATTCATTTTATTCATTTTATTCATTTTATTCATTTTATTCATTTTATTCATTTTATTCATTTTATTCATTTTATTCATTTTATTCATTTTATTCATTTTATTCATTTTATTCATTTTATTCATTTTATTCATTTTATTCATTTTATTCATTTTATTCATTTTATTCATTTTATTCATTTTATTCATTTTATTCATTTTATTCATTTTATTCATTGTATTCTTTGGTTCTTTTTTATTCATTTTATTCATTTTATTCATTTTATTCATTTTATTCATTTTATTCATTTTATTCTTTGTATTCTTTGTATTCATTTTATTCATTTTATTCATTTTATTCATTTTATTCATTTTATTCATTTTATTCATTTTATTCATTTTATTCATTTTATTCATTTTATTCATTTTATTCATTTTATTCATTTTATTCATTTTATTCATTTTATTCATTTTATTCATTTTATTCATTTTATTCATTTTATTCATTTTATTCATTTTATTCATTTTGTTCATTTTGTTCATTTTGTTCATTTTGTTCATTTTATTCATTTTATTCATTTTATTCATTTTATTCATTTTGTTCATTTTGTTCATTTTGTTCATTTTGTTCATTTTGTTCATTTTATTCATTTTATTCATTTTATTCATTTTATTCATTTTATTCATTTTATTCATTTTATTCATTTTATTCATTTTATTCATTTTATTCATTTTATTCATTTTATTCATTTTATTCATTTTATTCATTTTATTCATTTTATTCATTTTATTCATTTTATTCATTTTATTCATTTTATTCATTTTATTCATTTTATTCATTTTATTCATTTTATTCATTTTATTCATTTTATTCATTTTATTCATTTTATTCATTTTATTCATTTTATTCATTTTATTCATTTTATTCATTTTATTCATTTTATTCATTTTATTCATTTTATTCATTTTATTCATTTTATTCATTTTATTCATTTTATTCATTTTATTCATTTTATTCATTTTATTCATTTTATTCATTTTATTCATTTTATTCATTTTATTCATTTTATTCATTTTATTCATTTTATTCATTTTATTCATTTTATTCATTTTATTCATTTTATTCATTTTATTCATTTTATTCATTTTATTCATTTTATTCATTTTATTCATTTTATTCATTTTATTCATTTTATTCATTTTATTCATTTTATTCATTTTATTCATTTTATTCATTTTATTCATTTTATTCATTTTATTCATTTTATTCATTTTATTCATTTTATTCATTTTATTCATTTTATTCATTTTATTCATTTTATTCATTTTATTCATTTTATTCATTTTATTCATTTTATTCATTTTATTCATTTTATTCATTTTATTCATTTTATTCATTTTATTCATTTTATTCATTTTATTCATTTTATTCATTTTATTCATTTTATTCATTTTATTCATTTTATTCATTTTATTCATTTTATTCATTTTATTCATTTTATTCATTTTATTCATTTTATTCATTTTATTCATTTTATTCATTTTATTCATTTTATTCATTTTATTCATTTTATTCATTTTATTCATTTTATTCATTTTATTCATTTTATTCATTTTATTCATTTTATTCATTTTATTCATTTTATTCATTTTATTCATTTTATTCATTTTATTCATTTTATTCATTTTATTCATTTTATTCATTTTATTCATTTTATTCATTTTATTCATTTTATTCATTTTATTCATTTTATTCATTTTATTCATTTTATTCATTTTATTCATTTTATTCATTTTATTCATTTTATTCATTTTATTCATTTTATTCATTTTATTCATTTTATTCATTTTATTCATTTTATTCATTTTATTCATTTTATTCATTTTATTCATTTTATTCATTTTATTCATTTTATTCATTTTATTCATTTTATTCATTTTATTCATTTTATTCATTTTATTCATTTTATTCATTTTATTCATTTTATTCATTTTATTCATTTTATTCTCTTTATTCATTTTATTCATTTTATTCATTTTTTTCATTTTATTCATTTTATGCATTAATATGTTGAAAAAATGAAACTTATTTTTTGTAAATTTTAAATACAATTTATCAAAATAATATTTTATCAATATATATGATTATAAATTTTAGGTAACCCACAACTTTTTTATCCATATCAATTTGTCAAATTCGATTATTTTGTTATCGAGGATACGTCGATGGATATGTCACGCTGGCCCTATCTACACTCAGTGCAGAGGGCTTCGATTATCACAAGGGTGATAGACTTTTCGATAAAACTTGGGTTCAAAGAAGCTGCGGTGACGATTGTTGCTACTCACTCAAAATAATTGTTGATTCTTTTTAAAACATCAATGATTCATTCCGACCACTTGAAGGTACGTGAGAGGGACGTCGACTAGGTGATATTTAATTCTATAAGATACAACTGTTCGGGGCGAGTTGTTCACATCTTGTTATTGGGGAAATTTAGTTCCAATCACCATTGGATTACTATTCCAGTGCTTTTGAATGCCTAACAGTGGAAGGTTTAGGGAAATCTTAGCTATCAGTTTCAGTAGCCTCTTTTTAGAAACTTCACTGTTTTAAAAAAAAAACATGTAATTTTCTGCGTTTCTAATGCACATAAAAGAAAAGCTAGATTTGTCAGAAATTAATGGGATATTCCATGTACATTTAAACCAGATACCGCCTGAATCTAGTCTGTTGTATGAAAGATTGTCAACATTGTTGTATGGCGCATGAAAGATTGCAAACAATTTCGTTATCTACGCTTCCTTTGGCTTAAAATTAAACGAGGGGAAATTTTACGCGCCTGTTAAAATTCATTATTTTTTTCTGTGTTGTTAATATAAATTTAAAAAAAAATTAAGGACGAAGAATCATAAATGGGGTGAAAAGGAGGGTCTAAAAATCCGTTACGCACCAATTTCCTGTCCATTTCCTGGAAGACGTCTGCATTGAATTATTTCAAATTATTATAATCCGCCCACTATATCACGCCGGGTGGTACGAAAAATATGAGTTCAGATTTCAATAGAAGCATAAAGTTGACAGAAGTCACGAAATGCGTACAGGGACTCTTATTTCACAAATTCCTTCAATCGTAGTTTTAAGTGAATTGGCATAGCATCACAATACTATACTACAACCAACAATGGTCCAGACATAAAATGTGACTTCTTAAAAATGATAGTAATTAATCCTGCAGGCTGATGAAAAAGAATCAATTACAAATCTATAAAAAGAACGCCATCAACCTGAAGGCTAACTGAAATCCTAAACCCCTATTGTTAAAATGGGAAACCGAGTACGAGTTCTATTATTCATGAAAATATAATTTGACATGAACTATAGAGCGACCTTCCGCCTGGCAATGACCCGTCTAATCTTCATAAAAGTGAGATTTTGGATTTTCTCAACGGTTTCCCAAAGTTTGTGTTTTTCGCCTCAAGAAGAAAGTTTCCATCGTTATCGAGGATCGTTATCTGAGGTGTTCAATATAAGCACGTAAAGTATTGATTTTTAATTTTTCGAAAATATATCACAGTAGGCCAAGCCTTAAAAATACTTAACTGTCTAAAATGGATGGATTCATTTTGTATTTAAATCGCAGGGGGAAAATTGCCCCAAAGCTCTCAACAATATGAATAACTTGTAATAAACAATGTCGAAACCTAGAAAGAAATCAAGGCCACATTTTTGTTCAACCCTTTGAAGAAATTCACTCCTTAAAATATACAAGCAACCTTCAATGCAGACTATCTTCCTGCTGTATGAGCCAACAGATGATGAAATAGACCCAGACTTCTCCTTCGTCCTACAACTACCTTTACACCGCTCTTGCGCAAATTATCAATTTTCCCAACCTGCTGACTGCCTATGCTCCCGAAGGAAGCCTCAGTAGGTAGGTGTGTGTGCAGAAGAAAACAACAAAAATTGTCTCCTTTTTCACGTTCTCTCGTTGCTTTTGGTTTTCCCAGAGAAATGGCGTTTGATTCAAGGGCTTTCCGTATTTCTCGTGAAGTGAAAGGTGATGTTTTATAACAAATTAAGCAACCATGCCACCCCATGGCTTCAATCCGTTTCATTGAATAATCAGTATATACAAAACACAGACTACTAATCACCTTCATCTCCGTGCTCCGGAAGTAATCCGTCTCCCCTGGTGGAGCGAAGGATGGGTTTACGTTTCGCTAATGACCCACTCCTGCGCTGTCTGCTGCTTCTGCTGCTCACAACGTAATCAGTCGTGTGGTTCTATCCGGGATGAAAGGCACCTAAAACTATATATTGAACCAATGACCAACTGTGATGACGCGACTAATCCACTTAGAAGGGACTGCACTAGAACGGGAATCACTAGTTTCCATTGACACGCCGGACCACAACGACGCCCCTCGCTACACCAACCTCCAACTACCGTTTCACCGTTTCCGTCCAGCGACCGTTTCGATAGACAAACCAGACAGACAGACCGACGGGAGAGATGCGACCGAACCGAACGAACCGCGCACGGAAAATGAAAGAAAGGAAAACCCTTTCGCCCGGTGGACCACCCAATCGGGAATGTGCCGAAAGCTTCCTCGGTTCTACTTCGCTGATGATTCGAGGCATTCAATATGTACGATGCTATGTTGCAGTTACATGCAGTTGCATTCGTAATGGAGAGCTATGACAATGTTTATACTGAGCCGGGCAATCTATAACCATATCTATCTACAATCGGATTGGAGGATTTTAGCTGCTTTGCATGAGAAGGGAGAATCTAAAATTATAAATTTGTGAAATAGGTGAATAGAATTTCATTAAAACGTTGGATTAACCTTTATCTGTGTCGTGACAAGCATCGTCGCGTAAAGACGTCTACTGTATGAGTTCGTTGGTTAAGAACAGCTGTTCTGCTGTTCTGGGGTTTCCCCTGGCGAAACAAATCGATTTTATGTTTACTTAACTTCTTTTCGCCATATTTCTATGAGTTTCATTGCATTACAATAAAAACTCGTTGTTTCAGGCGTTGATAAACACATTCTTTTCACCTTATTTCAATGCCAAATGAGCTCTCTTATCCTGGGCTATGTTTGTATTTTGATGTGATTGTCGCTGCCACGCACGGCCTACTAACTGAACAACTTAAAATTTCGCAAACATCAAGTTCATTCGAACGAACTCTTTGATAATGTTCAAACTATAATTTGACACAGCCAGGGCTAACTCACGGCTCTTGGAACATAATATAGCCAAAAAATACGATGCCAATCAAACTACCGTCCGGAGGATTTGACTGCGAGGCGGCTTTCGTTCTTTTCATGCAAGAACCCGAGTAACACATCTTCATGATTTTTTGTTGAGTAAGCTTCTATATAACCAAATCTAGTCATATACAAGTATTTTCAACGGTTATAAAACATATGTGTTGCTTGGGAATAAGGTAGAACCTAGTGGGCAAAAAAGGTGCTTGAAGGGAAAAAAAAATACAAGGAGATGTTTTTTGGGGGGGCAATATTGTTAAAGATGGATTTTGGTCAGCCTCCTGGGTAAAAGTATGGGTATAGCTGATGTCGCCAGCAAGTTCTAAATTCACTTCCCTTTTGTAAAAAAAAACAGTTTTTTAAAATAACACTTTTACGAGAACAAACGATTGTAATTGGAAAACTAAAAAAAATTTAAATTAACACTTCACTTGATCACATTTTAAAAAACAACAAGGGACAACTCAATAGAGTTGAACGCAAAGGTGTACGTCACCACTACGTAACAATGTGTAATGATTCTTATTATTTATCAAAAGCCTGTATTGGTCACCTCTTTAGACATTGTCAAAGCTTTGCAAAAGGCCATTCAATTGAGCAGGAGACCTCTGAAATAGATGAAATGTCGCCTCTTCCCTAATCCTACACACAAAAAAATAATTAATTTTAACAAGCGCGTAAAACTTCACCTCGTTTAATTCCATGCCAAAGCAAGCGTAAACAACGAAATTGTTTGCAATCTTTCATGCGCCATACAACAATGTTTGCTCTTTTAGCTGTTCAAGCTTTTTGCTTTCACAATTAGCTTATTGCTTGCTCCCAATTTAGTGTTCTAAATGCACTTCCACAGTTATTAATTGAGAGCTTTCGATGCCAAGTACCATTTTTTGCATTAGTATGATTGTGTGGCAAGTACAATCATACGCAATGCCCAGGGAGTCGAGAAATTTTCCTTAACGAAAAATTCCTAGACCAGACCAGGAATCGAACTCAGCCACCTCCAGCATGGTGTTGCTTTGTAGCTGCGCCTTTACCGACTGAGCTAAGGGAGGACCCAAGTTTGACAGATGCTGCTTGTTTTTCACTTCGTTTTGGCATCTTCTACTTCTTGAAAGTCCTTAGTCCATTTCGTGTGTTTGCATGGTGTATTTCGGGTCTACAACAGTGAACCAATTTCAAATCGCTAGTTTCATATTGATTGTTGGTGAAAGGGCGTGGTCGACGTCAAAGGGCACTTGGTGGCGTGGTAGTGCCCTGAAGCTATTTATCCAGGAAATCTTAGAAGTGAAAAAAAGGTGGTATCCGCAAGTGGCGAGTGGCTGTGAAGAGAGTGACGCCATGCAAAGCCAGTCTAGTCGAAAGCATCCGATTATTAGAATTTTCTGCCAAATTATGATTTACACATGAAATATTGTTGACCCAGATATAAATATTCTTGATTCTACCAAATTAGATTGTTGAAGCACTAAATGTGAGTAGCAAAAATTAAATTTGTAATATCCACAAAACATTTTGGAGATTCCAAAATAATGATTTTCAATTTTAACAACAGTATTGTTTAAGCAAAAATCAGGTTTATTTGTATCAATAAATTATTTTTATGACACAATATAATTTTATTGTTGTTTATAAATTACCTCACACTTGTGTCATAAGCAATAAGCATTACACTTTATCTTTGTCACCTTCTTATTTAAATATGTTTCTCCATACAAAATCTGAGCTCATCCGAAGAGCTTCTCGAAAAGCACTGGAGATCCTTTACCGACGATTATCCTACCATTCTTCACATACTAATAGAATTGCTCGATTCCGAGCAACAGGTCAATGGGGCCCGAAACGTTGAACGTGGGATCGGCAAATTCAACGTTCGGAGGGAGTTTCTACATAGATACTTCGGCATTTGTAGTAGAAAGCTTTGCGGTCGGCTTCGGTAGAACCAATAATTCTAACTTACAGGAAAACTTGTTGTTCTCGCAGTGGATGGCGGAAACGACGGATTGTGCAACCATTATAGTTGCTTACCCTATGCCGATGATGGGACCACTTACTCTTTCGGACTGAAGACACAAACGACGAGTCAGCTTTTCGATTTAAAATTCGACTGAGAGCTAGAGTCGATAAATGTTCGAGCGGAATGTACATTTATCGACTCTGGCTCTCATAGGTTTTATAACAGCACACAACGATATAAACCAAAGTTACATAACTATATTTATTAGTGTTGGGGGCATACCTACGTCACTGCCAACTTATATCGGGCAACCCGATGTTCGACCACCAACACTTTCAAACACAGCAGCTGTCAAACCATTGTAGACGAACTCATTAGTCACCTTTTGCTCAAACCATTCTCTACGCTAGGCAAGAAGGCAGAGTAAGCTAAGAATCCCTTTATCAATACCGTTTAAACTCGTTGTGACTTGGATTTATATATTACTAGGAGACCAATTGTAAGTTATACCGAAGTTATATTCTTTATTTAATTAAACTAAAATGAATTTCCCTTCAATAAATAGGTTTGAGCTCGCAATATAAATAAAAACGGCGTGCTGCAAAAAACTCCGAAAAGGCCACAATAATTAGTGTACACACTAAAACAAGAATACGGAAAAGTCGTTAAAAAAATACCGAAAACCGCACAAAAATGCACATTCTGAAATTATCGGTAAACATGGATTACCGAAAATTCGGTATTGTTGGAAAGAAGTGAAAACCGTTAATAATAACTTATGTTTTCACAGTTGGTCATTTCATAACTTATGTTCAGTAATTTTTAAGTATCTTTTAAGTATCTCGAAAAACCAGTTTCCCAGATATTTGCGTTTTCCAAACATTATTTTTTCTACACGGACATACGAATCCTTTAGTTATCATCCGATGGCAGTCGATACTGGCAGTAACATCAGCGGCTGGATATTCGGGAAGAAAATGAATATATTTTTTAGCATAGGAAGTACTAGCACACCGGTCCCAAGCTCGGTCCCAAGCTTAATGATTTCCCCCAAGAACCCCGCACCCCACCAATACCATAGACTAACTCTAAGACCAGTAGGTCCCAAACAAATACGATTTTTTCTTGGCTCAGTCAGTACTAGCACATCGGTCCCAAGCTCGGTCCCAAGCTTAATAATACCAACAATCAATATGCAACTAGCGATTTGAAATTGGTTCACTGTAGTAGAACCCCTTGGTCCGAAGTACACCTTGAAGCTTGCAGTCCGCACCTTGCAATAATTCTTGCGCTTTTCGGTACCTTCCGGTACTAGGGTACTAGTATCTTGGTTGTTGTTTTGATTCACTATGTTATTTTGACAGAACATTTGAGAATGTGTTGGTGTGAGCTACGTTGTTAGGGGCGAATCATTGAGCTTGGGACCGAGCTCGTGACCGATGTGCTAGTACTGACTGAGCCAAGAAAAATATCGTATTTGTTCGGGACCTACTGGTCTTAGAGTTAGTCTATGATAATACCATAGACTAACTCTAAGACCAGTAGGTCCCGAACAAATACGATATTTTTCTTGGCTCAGTCAGTACTAGCACATCGGTCTCAAGCTCGGTCCCAAGCTCAATGATTCGCCCCTAACAACGTAGCTCACACCAACACATTCTCAAATGTTGTGTCAAAATAACATAGTGAATCAAAACAACAACCAAGATACTAGTACCGGAAGGTACCGAAAAGCGCAAGAATTATTGCAAGGTGCAGACTGCAAGGTATACTTCGGACCTAGGGGTTCTACAACAGTGAACCAATTTCAAATCGCTAGTTGCACATTGATTGTTGATAATACGCCCCTAATAATGAACTCACACGAACACACTCTCAAATATTCTGTCAAAATAACACAGCAAATAAAAAAAAAAAAGGCGCAAATATGTATAGTTAGGTGCTGGCTTCAAGGTGTACTTCGGACCAAGGGGTTCTAAAACAGTGAACCAATTTCAAATCGCTAGTTGCATATTGATTGTTGCCAATACACTCTCAAATATTCGTCAAAATAGCATAGCGAATCAAAACAAAAAACAAAGATACTTGTATCAAAAGGTACTGAAAAGCGCAAGAGTGCATGGCAAGGTGCAGACTGCAAGGTGTACGTCGTAACTAGGGGTTCTATACAACAGTGAACCAATTTCAAATCACTAGTTGCACATTTTTTGTTGGTATAACCATACTTATTAGTTTTGTGTTTTGTATTACCGTGCATCGATCTAGTACTTCGCCTGCATCATTTCTGAAGGGGCTTTTTGCTGTCAAACGAGTATCAACAAAAAGAAAAGAAAAATCTTCGATGGACGACGTTGGTCGAGTGTGGAAAAGTTGCATGGACTGATACAAAAAACGTTTTTAACTAGTGAAAAGCGTCCCGAACCGGGACAAATACATTCGCCATGGAAGGCTCGGGGGACATGCTAACGATCAACAATTTTTTCGAGAACGACATGCTGGATGTAAGTATTGAATTCTTGATTTGAAATACGGCTGAAAATTTGCAACCTACTCCAAGCCAGGTGTGGAAAATCGATTGTCGGGGCTGAGCACTTAGTTCTTCCATCTCGTCCATGGTAGGTGGGAATGGAAGAAGGGGGCCAGGAAAATCAACCTGACAGCTGTTGAATGTTTGTTGGGAAGAATGGGTGGTGATGGGAGGTGATTGTTTATGTTTACACACTGCGGGTTATGATGCTTTTGTTTTTGTGTGCTTGGTAAAAAATAAGGGATGCTAGTGCTGTGTGTGGAGTGGTTAAAATTTTGAGTCGTGTTTTCAACTATCTTTATTTTGAGTTTACGATAATAATACTGTGCTACCGTTTTACTATATAGTTTGATGTAAGTGACCTGATTCAACCATCCAAAACTAAGCCAAACAATCCACGCGAATACGGCGCAGCAGCATCCCTTCCGCCGCCGCTGCCTCACTTCCGCAATCTTCCTCATTTTGAGTTGCAATATCAAACAATATATAAGCAATCAAACTGTTACATACGAAAAATAGTTACCAAAAAAAAACAATTATCGAGACACTAAACGAAAGCGATGAGTACCTCTTCTACTACTACTACTAACATCTTCCACAATTTCCACTATCGTTCAACAATAGTTTATTTTGTTAACCATCC